>JAJIBD010013886.1:0-19305 GCA_021461705.1 Cryptotis parvus
CCATTGTTTATGGAATATCATATTTATTATCGCTTACCCTCAGTTGATGCTCACTATTAATTTGTAAAATAGTTATCTGAATTCACAAGTTGAAACCAGACCTCTCTAGAGATGTAGGAAATGGACTTTTGTTGCAGTACACTGTTGCCCAGAGCCTCTGCATCTTGCATGGAGTTACCTCCTGCAGGACCACTTTGTAGATATAGGGGCAAGAAAATAGTTTGAATCTGTGACTTTATGTGGCAGTATATCTTACCATGTTAGCTGGTATGAATATTTTCTTTCATGCTGCCACAGTCATTGTGGGACTAGATAGAGCTTACCAGTATATTTACCTGGCCACGTTGGATCTCTAAGTAATTAGACCGAGAGAAATGCTGTTTGTCTCCAAGCAAGCAAGTGTGGCTCTCTAATAACTCAAAGACTTATACAAAACACTATGAAGTAAAGACAAGAATCTTGTGAAGGCTTGGAGAAATATCTACCTGACTGTAGAATATCCATTGGTACAGATGCGTGCCTTTGTATTCTGAGATACAGTTCATCTCAGATGCCCTTTCCCCCATCTACATAGGGCCTGGTGGAGAACCTAGGGTGGAGCCTGCAGCCTTGGTTGGAGCCGATATTAACATTTCAGTGGGGCTAGGTGAGGTCCTGGGAAAAGTCACCTGAGGGGGATTGACCCCAACTGCTCTCCTTTGGTGTGGGCGGTCTGAACTGAAAAGTTATAAGAAGTTATAAAAGCTGTAGCCTTTTTGCCTTTTGGCCCTTTTTGGCCTTTCAGTCCTTCTCCCTCTGCTCTCCTCCTCTCCCTTCTCTTTCCTGTTGGGCCTTAACACATGGTAATGGCCATCTTGGCCTAGGATTCTAAACCTACAGTTGGCGGGGCACAGCTAGGAGCCTAAAGTCGGGGGTTTTCCTGTTACCGGATTGTATACCAGAAGCTGTGAGAGTAAAGCCTTTTGAAACTTTGCTGGATTCTCGCTTTTCTCTGTCTGCCGGCCGCCGATATCCCTGGGGCAGAAGGGAATCCTCTGTACCCTGCTCCCGGATTTTGTCCGGCCGCCCAGCACTCTCGGACAAGTAGAGGTTCCACCAAGATTCTTGCCCTGCGCCCGGATTTTGTCGGGGTGCCCAACATACCACGACAGACTTTTTTTGTAGGTTAGTTGGTATGTTTTTGGGTCACACACAGCTGTGCTCAGGACTTACTTCTGGGTCTATTCTCGGGCATCACTCCTGTGGTAATTGGGGGGTGGCATGCGGTGTGCTTGGGATTGAATTTGGGCAGCCACATACCAGACTGGGTCATACCCCCTGTACTCTGTTTCCAGGAAATGGACTTAGAAGCATGGTAAGAAGAAGCTGGGTGTAGGTAGAGGGGGCAATGATACTCCACGCACCTAATGGAAATTTAATTTCATCAAGAATGTAAACTTGGGGGCCCGGAGTGAGAGCACAGCGGGCAGGGCTTTTTGCCTTGCACGCAGCCGACCCAGGTTCGATCCCGGCATTCCACATGGTTCCCGAGCACCACCAGGAGTAATTCCTGAATACAGAGCCAGGAGTAAACCCTGAGCGCCGTCGGGTGTGACCCCAAAAAGAAAAATATTCCATGCTTATGGAATAAAATAATAAAAAAATGTAAAATCTGTACTATTTGCTGAGAAAGAGACAAAACAGAGAATGGGATTTGTGTAACTAGTGATGGATTCAATGAAGACATAATGAATTTAATGAAAGTTGGCAGAGATTTTATAGAAGTAGAATACAGACAACAGATTAAAAATTTTTACCTTGAATTGCAGAAATTTTTGTTAGATATTTCTTTGAATATTATTAATAATATTTAAACTTTATGCTTGTAAAGGAATGTAATGCTTGTGAAGGGATGGTAATAGCCCTGAGTAATTAGTTAAATTGGGAGATTTCATGGTGTGTGAACATCTACCATACCATATATGGTTAAGGTTATTTATTAAGCAGGTGGAGTTTATAAAACTTCTTTTATATTTAAATGATGTGAAAAGCAAAGCTTGCTTATTGTAAAAAATAGTGTATAAAATTATTATGAAGAAAAACCTTTATAGTTGTACCATTGGGGTAAAAAGTATTCTGATGTTTTTTCCCTTGTTTCAGAAATATGGGTACATACACCTTTCTGCAGGAGAACTACTTCGGGATGAAAGGAAGAACCCAGATTCACAATATGGTGAACTCATTGAAAAGTACATTAAAGATGGAAAGATTGTGCCAGTTGAGATAACCATCAGCTTATTAAAGAGGGTAAGGAGTGTAAATGCCAACCAACTTAAGCAAGGAAGGGAAAGAGAAATTTAATCCACTTCTTTCTTTTGACTAATGAAAAATTAGAGTATTGAATTTCTTTTCTTATGGGAGCTATCATGGGATTTAAGAATGGCAGAACTGGAAATTTTGCTTTCTCCTTGGAAGAAATTGGACTGTTGTAAGGATCTTGGTCTAGGATCAGCTAAAACTCAACTTAATATCCACAGGCATGCATTTTATCCTTCTTTTCAACATATAGTCATTCTTTACTCCACATCTGTGTTGTCTTCTCTCTCTCTCTCTCTCTCTCTCTCTCTCTCTCTCTCTCTCTCTCTCTGCCTCTCTCGGTGGGGGTTACGTTTTTGTTTTCTCATAGTATCCTTTGATGCCTCACAGTAGAGCTTCATTCATGTACTCACTGTTTCCCCATGGACTGTGAGTCCCCGAGGACCATAACTTTATTCTTCGTGGGGCGGAGTGTAGTCCTTGAGTGGTTGCTGAGTGAGTAGAACAGTAGTGGACACTTGAGATAGCGTTCACTATCATTAGGGTAGAAGACTGTGTGTCAGGAGTCTCAAGTATCTATAGATGTGACTGGAGAAGCAGCTAGATGCTGAGATAGAGCCCAGTCTCACAAAAGGAGTCAAGGGTCTTAAGAGTCACTGTTCTTTAAGAACTTCGGAAGCAGTGGAGCAGGGAGGGGACAGAATGTCAGTTGAGAATAGGGGCTTCTGGGCTGGAGAGATAATTCAGAACTGGTAGTAAGTTTTCCCTTGCAAACAGCTAACCCAGGTTCAATCTTTTGGCATCCCATATGGTCCCCCAAGCACCACCAGGTGTAATTCCCGGAATGAAGAGCCAGGAGTAACCCCTGAGCATCTCTGGTTGTGACCCAAAAAGCAAAAGAAACAGAAAAGAATAGGGGTTTATCTAACACTTGTCAAAGTCAGGTCTCTCTGGGACTAATGGCGAGGACTTGGAGGTGGAAGATCAGCATTTCCTGTTTTGAACTTTGGATGGTGAAGTGTGTCACTCTTGCCCTCCTTCTTAATGTAATTTTTCCTTTGTTATTTGTGGTTTAGGGTTGCCAGTGAGACTTAGGTTTTTTGTTGTTGTTCTTATTGAGTCATCGTGTCATATAGTTAGAAGGCTGTTCATGATTGGGTTTCAGTCACACACTGTTCCCATCCCTCCAGATACTTATTTGGCTTTTTTTTTTTTTTGGGGGGTCATACCCAGTGATGCTCAGGGGTTATTCATGGTTCTGCACTCAGGAATTACTCCTGGAGGTGCTTAGGACCATATGGGATGCCGGGGATCAAACCCGGGTTGGCTGCGTGCAAGGCGGGCATCCTCCCTGCTGGACTATTGCTTCGGCCCCATCCCTCCAGATACTTAGATTTAATTAGCTTCACTTGAAAAACAGAGAGTAGTGACTACACTAAGTAGTGCTAGCAATCTCTACTTAGCCTCAGCTTCTTACTTTAGGACTTGAATTTTAGCCAAATTTTAGACCCTTATTCTGATTACAGCAGACTGAGTCAGGAAGATGTAAGTAATAACAAAATAAGGTCTCATGTGCTTGGAGCAAAGATACGGGTCAATGCTTATCTTTTTCTTACTGCTGCTTATGAGCATTTATGCAAAATAGACATGAATATTAAGTGAAATTGATATAGACTTACTGTAGACAATTTAAGAATTACTGAAAAAAATAGTGTGATTGTATGTGTGGAAAATGGGAGATTCACCTGGAGGCAATCATGTTATTACATTGGATCATTTCCTTTAATTCTGTTTTGAAGGTATCTTTCACTCTCAATTTATGACCTATGATCTACCACCCTGCTTAAGAAATTGCATTCTGTTCTAGTATTGAATTTAACTCTTTCTTTTCCTTTAGGAAATGGATCAGACAATGGCTGCCAATGCTCAGAAGAATAAATTCTTGATTGATGGGTTTCAAGGAATCAAGACAACCTTCAGGGGTTGGAATAAGACCATGGATGGGAAGGCAGATGTAGCTTTTGTTCTGTTTTTTGACTGTAATAATGAGGTAATTAAAAATCTTTAACTGCCCATGTAGGCTGTAAGCAATCAGTGGTCAACTAGAGAAAATCAAGGTGGTTTTTTTTACTTGTATTTGCTTGCATTTTATGTAGTAAACAATATATTTTTTGAATTGGTTGCCTGAATGTATAGAGTAGTACTGTTTTTTTTTTTTTCTTTTGGGTCACATCCGGCAATGCTCAGGGGTTTCTCCTGGCTCTGCACTCAGGAACTACTCCTGGCGGTGCTTGGGGACCATATGGGATGCTGGGGGATCGAACCCAGGCTGGCACAGGCTGGCAGCGTGCAAGGCAAGCGCAAACGCCCTACCCGCTGGGCTATTGCTCCAGCCCCTACTGTTTTGCTGTTGGAATGATAATAGTTACGTTTGGTTTCAGCAACCTGGTGGACCCAAAATTTGCTCTGTTTTCAAGATAGCAAGAGTCTATTTTGTTTCAAAATAAGAGGTTGGGCTTGAGAGATAATACAGCAGGTAGGGCTCTTGCCTTTCCTGCATCTGGCCTGAGTTTGATCTCCCGCGCCCTATATAGCCCCTAGAGCACCACCAAGAGTAACCCCTGAGCATTGCTGGATGTGACATAAAACAAAAATAAATAAATAAGGGCCAGAGCTATAGTACAGTGAGTAGGACATTTGTCTTGCACATGGCCAAGCGAGGTTCGATCCCCAGTATCCCATATGGTCCCCCAAGCACCGCCAGGAGTAATTCCTGAGTGCAAAGCCAGGAGTAACCCCTGAACATCACCGGGTGTGACCCAAAAAAAAAAAAAAGAGGAATTATATGTCTCAAACCTTGTTCCATTTTTGCTTATATTTCAATTAATTCTATAAATACCCAAACATGTAAGAGTCAACATTTGCATTTGAGTGAACTATCCCTTGTTAATTGTGAATAAACATTCCTTAGTTATAAAGCTGTGGCAACATTCTAGACTTAACTTTGGAGAATAAGTGAAAACATATAATTTTATAGGTAATAAAGCTGAACTATTGTTTTCTTAGCTATGAGTAACTCAGAAAATGTCTCACCTTAAGGTATTCTTTATGGAAAAAAAGAAGAAATACATTTCTGTGAAGCCGGGAAACTTTCTTTTTTTTGGTTTTTGGACCAAATATAGCTCAGGGTCACTCCTCTCAGGGCTCAGGGACTGCAGAACCCAGGGTCAAGCTTGGCCTCTGGCATTCAAAACGTGTGCTCAGCCTCTTGAACCATCTCTGACCCAGGAGAGCTTTGTTTTAAATAAGCATTCAGGGCTAGAGAGACAGTCTAGCAGGTAGAATGCTTGCCTAACAGTAGGCCGACCTGGGTTCGAGTCCCGGCACTGCCAGGAGGGATTCCTGAGCCAGAGCCAGGACTCAGCCCTGACCATTGCTGGATATGGCCCCAGAACAAAATCTTAAAATAAAGTATAAAAACACATTAAAATCTTCTGATTTGTCGTCTAAGAATGAGTTAATCTTGAGAAAAGACAGAAAACACTCTTTTTTTGCATTTATACTAGTACTTCCAGACATAGTTTGAAGAGCTAAATTAATTTCTCGGAATCATTTAATTAAAAGCCCTGACTCTCTTTGACAGCTGTAATATAAACTTTAATTAATGCCAATAGCCATAAAAAGAATCTGAAGGAGTGCCTTAAGGAAGTTGACTGTTTTTAGGTTGAATTGTAAATGTGCCTCTGATAGAGAGATTTGCTGTGTAGCCTTTAAGTTGTTTATAAACTCTCCTTTCCCATCCCCCAAAATATGTTTTCGCTTATTCTTCAAAGTTAAGTCTAGAATGTTGCCACAGCTTTATAACTAAGGAATGTTTATTCACAGTTAACAAGGGATAGTTCATTCAAATGCAAATGTTGACTCTTACATGTTTGGGTATTTATGGAATTAATGGAAATGTAAGCAAAAATGGAACAAGGTTTGAGGCATGTAATTCATACCTAATAAGTTAATAGTATATACTAGATGAAACCATACACGTACAGATCTTCTTTTTTATTGCGGTTTAAAAAAAATACACAGGAAAAACTGAGTCATGAATGAGTTCTTATTATGCTCTGTACTTACTTAACCTAGTTTATATAAATTGAACCACATGTTTAAATTTAAAAGGACCTGAATGTTTATTAATACATTAGATACATTGGATTTATTTAACGCAGGCTTTTTTTTTGTAATCTCTTAAAATTTGATTTTCTTTTCAACCAAGATGGAAATGTATATATTTGTAATTTTAATAACTTTGTTTTTCTTTTTAGATCTGTATTGAAAGATGTCTTGAGAGGGGAAAGAGTAGTGGTCGAAGTGATGACAACCGGGAGAGTTTGGAGAAAAGGTACTGCGCAGATTTTACCCACGGCCCTCCCACACTGAGCTTGGGGCTCGGGTAGCATTGATGACTGCTTCGTTGTGGTTCAGAAAAAAGGCACTATCACCTTTAAGCCTATGATATGGCTTTTCTAATAGATGTCAGTTGCGTCCAGGCTCAATGTTGTCTTCTGAGACGTCCTGTGATGGATGCGTAGAACTTTGCAATATTACTTTCTTTTGCAGAATTCAAACCTATCTTCAGTCAACAAGACCAATTATTGACTTATATGAAGAAATGGGGAAAGTCAAGAAAATAGATGCTTCTAAATCTGTTGATGAAGTGAGTATCTCGTGCCTGCCTAAAAAAATGTCAATATGAATTTTGGGAGGAGCTTGGCAAAAGAGAATGAAATATTATAGAAAATAAAATGTTCCCTCTTAATCCCCCAATTTCTGGGAACTAAAAGAAAACTAAACCTTTTCTTCCGTTGAATAGAATTTAAAACAGATTTTACAGCCTCAGACAGGCTCTTAAGAAGTAGGTGGTTTAGGGGCCAGAGAGATGGTACAGCAGGTAAGACGCTTGCCTTGCGTGGGGCAGACCCAGGCTCGATCTCCAGCATCCATATGGTCACTCAAGTCTGCCAGGAGTAACCTCTGATTGCAGAGCAAGGAGTACTGCCAGGTGTGACCCAAAAACAAAACAAAAAAGTAGGTAAAGGGGCCGGAGCGATAGTCCAGCAGGTAGGGCGTTTGCCTTGCACGCGGCCGGCCTGTGCCGCCTGGGTTCGATCCCCAGCATCCCATATGGTCCCCCGAGCACTGCCAGGAGTAATTCCTGAGTGCAGAGCCAGGAGTAACCCCTGAGCATCGCCAGGTGTGACCCAAAAAGCAAAAAAAAAAAAAAAAAAGTAGGTAGATTATTAATTTTCTCTCCCCCCTCTCCTATACTCTCCCCTGTCCTTCTTTTCCTCTCTCCTCCCCTCATCTCTTTCTCCCGTCTCCCTGTCCCCCTCTCACCTCTCTTCCTTTCTTTCCTGTGTGTGTGAAGCGTGGGGCAGTGTTTGGGCTATACCCTGCAGTGTTTAGGGGCTATTCCTGGCTTTGGTTCAGATGAACCCTGACAGTGTTCAGGAGAACCAGATGTGGTTCCAAGGGTCAAACTGGGTCAGCTGCATGCAAAAGAAGTACCTTTATCTCTTGTACTATGTAATTTTAAATATTTTCTCAAGCATTAGAAAATTGGCATTTTGGGAGCTCTGATTTGGACTGTCTTCATTTATTGAAACTCTCAAACACGAACAAAGTCTTCAGTTGTTTTTATCTCTTCTGTTCCAGAATGGGAACCTCCATAGGTGCAGACAAACAGCAATTCTCTGTCCTTTCATGATCCATGGGTCTGTAAATTGGGTGCTTCAAACCCTCAGTACCCAGAAGATAGTTCTAGTCATACCGGCGATGCTCAGGGGGTTACTCCTGGCTCTGCACTCAAGAATTACTCCTGGCAGTGCTCAGGGGACCATATGGGATGCTGGGAATCAAACCCGCTGGCTGTGTGCAAGGCAAACGGCCTTCCCGCTGTGCTATAGCTCTGGCCCCTTTTTTCTTTTTTCTTGCATTCTTGGCTCACACCCGGCAATGCTCAGGGGTTACTCCTGGCTCTGCACTCAGGAATTATTCCTGGTAGTGCTTGGGGACCATATGGGATGCCGGGGATTGAATCCGGGTCACTGCGTGCAAGGCAAATGCCCTACCCACTGGACTATTGCCCCAGGCCCCCATCTTTTCTTTAATACCTTGATACTTCTCTGGGTCAGAGATCCCAAACTTGCTTTGCTTATCACTTCCTGTTTAGGATTAAAAATATCACTTAGTATCACTGTATCACTGTCTTCCCGTTCATCATCGATTTGCTCGAGCGGGCCCCCAGTAACATCTCCATATGTCCTGTCTCATGCTAGTAGAGCCCAAGGCATCTGCTTGCTCCAGGAACATAAAGAGCCTCAATCCATTCTGGAATGAGGTCTATAATTGTTACTGGTATTTGGCATATATATCAAATACAGCATGGGTAGCTTGCCAGGCTCTGCCGTGCAGGAGCATATTCTTGTAGGCATCTCTAAGTCTAGCATTTATTGATGAACCGTGCGGCACAGCGGCGCGCGAGCCAGGCACTGATAGGCTGGTCTGCTGGGTGGAGGTCTGACGAGAGAGAAGTCCGGATGTGGAAAATGGAGGCCCTCATGGAGTGTGGGGACTTAGTGGGGGGGGAAAAAAATCACTTAGTGCCCCCTGGAAATCCACCCTCTAAATAAACAGACTTTCCCCCAACTGCTCCCGAGCTTACTGTACCCCACAGGGTTATTCCAGCTGCCCCCAAGGTGTAAGTGTGGTATCCCCACTTGGGGAAACATTGCTTATGACCTTTCATCATTACTATAAATCCATTCCTTTAAAAATTCACTTCTAGGGGCCGGAGCGATAGCCCAGAAGGTAGGGTGTTTGCCTTACACGCGGCCGGCCTGTGCTGGCCCGGGTTCGATCCCCGGCATCCCATATGGTCCCCCGAGCACCACCAGGAGTGATTCCTGAGTGCAGAGCCAGGAGTAACCCCTGAGCATCGCCGGGTGTGACCCAAAAAAGCAAAAAAAAAAAAAAATTCATTTCTACTTTTGTAAGAAAAAATATGAAAACCCAAGTGGTTCAGAATTAAGGAAGAAAAGCCACTTCATCTTCATCCACTTAAGTTATGGTGGCCTATCAACAAAGGTTTTTGTTTTAAACACTGATAAGGGGCTGGACAGAGAATGTAGTGGGTAGGGTGCTTGTCTTCCATGCAGTGCAGATTCAGTCCCCAGCATCCCATTTGGTCCCCTGAGCACTGCCAGCAGTGACTCCTGAGCCAGAAGTCAGCCCTGAGCACAGCAGGTGTGGCTAAAACTGCCCCCACCCAAAAAAAAAAAAAACACTAAGAAAATTGGGACTGGAGAGATAGGCATTTTTCTTGCATGTGGTTCCATCCCTCACATCCCATATAACCCTCAGCACTGCCAGGAGTGATCCCTGAGTTCAGAGCCAGGAGTAAGCCTTGAGCACCACTGGGTGTGGTGCAAAACCCTAAAATAAATGCACTAAAAAAAAAATTGAATCTGACATTTTCGTAATCTTGTATTTATGGCATTTTGCTGTCTTAAAAAATAAAGCAAATTCGAATAGATAAATGTATGTTTATATGTTGATATATGTTTATCTGTGTATAAACAAACATAACATCCATTTTGAAAATTAATATAAAAGTGACAGATTGTATGATTTATTTATTTATTCATTCATCCATTTATTTATTTGTTTGTTTGTTTGTTTATTTTTATTTTGGGGTCATATCCAGCAATACTCAATGGTTACTCCTGGCTTTGCACTCAGAAATTTTTCTGGAGGTGCTTGGGGACCATATGGGATGCTTGGGATAGAACCCAGGTCAGTTGCGTGCAAGGCAAATGGCCTACTCTCTGTGCTGTCGCTCTGGCCCGATTTTATTATTTTTAATTGAGTTAACATTTGTGTATACATTTATCAGCTTCAGGTTTAGAGCATTGTAATTTGGTATCTATATACTGTAGCAGTTCATCAAGACCGGTTCCCTCTGTCACCATGCATTACCCTGCTTTCTGTTGGTCCTCCCTCACCCCTGCCGCCTCTCCTCCTTCTGCTATGAAAGAACTTTTTAGGCAAAAAATGAACTATACGACATTTTAATAATACCCCCTTTAATAATTATTATCTGTTTCCTTTATAGGTTTTCGATGAAGTTGTGAAGATTTTTGACAAAGAAGGCTAACTCTATAAATATGTTTTAAAAAATTTTAGAAATCATGCTTGAATATTGCTTTGATAGCTGCTATTAAAACCCCTTTCTAAGGCCATTTTAATCTTTCACAATTACATCTCAGTTAGTGATGGGAAAATATGTAGTTAAGGTAAATTGCGATTTTTTAATCTTCTTTTGTTGTTGTTTCCTGGAGTAGACAGTGAATTTGGGTCTAACTTCATTTTAGCAATGGTGCTCACAAAACAAAAGAAGGACGCCACCTAGTTCTTTGTTTTTATTCAAAGAGAATATCCCTGTTATAGTTTGTGCCTTCTGTGAGCAGAGTGGTTAGTTTGTTTCTACATCCCGCTAGTGATCACAGCTAGGTTTAAGGATTCCCCTTTCTCCTCTCTTGCAGGTTTTAAATTTCAACCTGTTAAAGTGAATTTGTGGACCAAATTCCAAAGGAACATTTTATGTAGTCCTTGCACTGTGTTTGGTAACAAACATAGAAAATGAATTTCTAGACATGTTTTAGTATTTATGAAATGACTGACCATTTCCTATAAGAAGATAAGAAAATTAGGCATTGTTCTACCACAACTCATACAAAGTTGTATGAGAGGGCGTATTCTTTGCCTTCCAGGGATTGGGATGGGATGTTGGGGACTCAGAATCCGGCAGAACTGCCAGCTTAATTCTGACAAGTCTGAGGGCAAGGGACAAAGACCCTTCTCATGACATGTGTTCGTTCGCTCCTCTGTAGTGTGACTGACAATTAGGCTGATTAAGAAAATTCTTAGCAGGGGAACCTTGAAGAGCATGTACTAGATTTATGCTAAAATAATTCAGTCAGTGTTTTGATAACACTTACTGGTTTTTTTTTGTTTTCTTAAGTAGAGGATTAGTAAAAGGAAATTTAATGGTTACGTTTCCTGTTTGTATTTTATTTTCTTGGATTTTTTTTCATAGTTACTTGTTTAATAAGATTTCAAAATCATTGCACTTTGGTAAAAATAAATAAATAAATAAATATATCTTATAAATGTTTGATTCTCTTCCTGGCTACTTTTATTCATTAACTTCTTTGGGGGCATCATGTTAAAGGTATAGAATTTCTCAAAAGACTGTTGAGTTTAAAGCAATTTTCTCAAATCTACTTTTTAAAAATGTCAGAAAAAATTGTTTTCTCCTTTCTTTTCTGTCATCACTAATGCAAAATGGTACTCAAGTATGATAGTAAAAATATTTCATGTTTTTTAGCACTTACACTCTTTCACAGGTTTAAATCAGGTACACAGGGTTAAGTCAGGTAGGAAATTTTGTCTTTGCATAATTAGATTTTGTATTTGGAAGTCATTGAGAGTAGTGAGGACATTTTATGTATGTTGTAATTGATCTACTTGTTTCACTGTGTTCTATGAAATTCGCTTGTTATTGATAAGTTTTTCAACATGCCCACCATTGGAAAGTAGAGTATCTAAAGGTACTATAATGTTCTACAATTTGTATCGCAATTTTCTTAGTTTCTTCAAATAGATTGTAATGAATTCTTTTTTTTTTTTTTTTTTTTTTGGTCACACCCAGCAGTGCTCAGGGGTTACTCCTGGCTCTGCACTCAGGAATTACCCTGGCGGGCTCGGGGACCATATGGGATGCCGGAATCGAACCCAGGCCAGCACAGGCCTGCTGCGTGCAAGGCAACGCCCTACCGGCTGGGCTATCGCCCGCCCCTGTAATGAATTCTTACCTAGTGACTCAGTCCATCAATACAAAAGAACTTTATTGTTTATTTAAATAGCTAGAGTATGAAGAAAGGATAAAGAGTAAGGCATTGAGACTAAAGAGTAAGGCATTGAGACTATTCGTACTCACGTGGGTGAAGAAATCCATCAAGGAGGCGATCTAAATTAGAAGACTGCTGAGTCTAGGTGCTTTGCTTCCTTTCATCAAGTATCTCTGTGGCATTTGGGAACAGTATAAGGAACATAGTAATTACAAAATTATGAGGTTTTGCTTTGTGTTTGCTTTTTAAGTAGAAAAACATGTTGGCAACTCTTTGGAGTTGATTGCAATAAATCTGTCTCCACTAGTTTAGTTATTCTGTTTGTTAAAGATACAGTCACAGGAAGATTTTGACATTCTTGAAAGATTCCAATGGCATCCCTTGCTGTTTTAAGCAATTCACAGTTTTCCGTTTAGTGATGTTGGATGTGTTCTAATTATTCAGTAGATAACCCCAATAAACTTTGTGTCACAGCCTTGGTTCCGCCGGTTTAACATGTGTTCTCTAAAGCAAAGTGAAGAGCACCAAGTATCAGATTTAATGGAAGGGTCTTGTGCAGCAGCAGCAGAGTTCCAGATCCGGAGGATTTTCTGCTCTGGGTGTTGTTTGTGCATCTTGAATGAAGCAGAAAGCTCAAGTTTCTCCCACTCCTCTAAGAAGTGATCAGCCTAAGCACCAGCTGTTCATGTCTTTGAGGGGGAGAGCGCAGGAGGCCGCCTATCAGAGCAGACTTGCTTCGGGATCCGGGCTTTGCCCATGTGGTCATGTGACTCCCGGTGGTCCCTGGAGGTAATAGTGGAGGGAAGTACTAGCCATGCTAGACCTGGACAGTATCTTTACCCTGGAGGTTTCGTTTCTCTATCTTCAAACACATGCAAATGAAATATAAGCATTTATTCGTATTTTCATAGGGGCCATATCCAGCAGTACTTAGGGGCCCAGGAGCATCAGGGCAATGCCCAGGCCTGGGAGGCAGCCCCATTGGGGCTCCTTGACTCAGGAGTGCACATGGGACCTTCCACATATGTGCTCAGTCACTTCCTCTGTCTCCTTGACCCCAAAGCACTTTAAAAAAATTTTTTTTATTTATTCCCCCCAAATTTTATTACACCATATTAGACATACACTTGCAAGATGCTCATGTAGAGCTTTGGTTCCACAGTGTTCCAACACCCATCCCTCCACCCAAACCCATCTCCCATCACCACTGTCCCCACCTCCCTCCCCCTCCCACACCTCAACTACTTGGTGGGTTCTGTATGTCATTTCTCTCCTCTCTATCTCTCCCGCCAAACTTTCCTGCACATCGTGGAATGCAGTGCATTAAAGGACATTACTGTTTCCACTATTTTAATGGACCACATGCCGTGCGACCTGGGCTCGAACTGGTTTTGCTCTGTTAATCTGGTCGTGAGGTAGTATCCCAGCGTCCGGACAGCGAAGGTGGTGTCTAGTGTGGTGGGCGAGTCTCATCCGGCTGCTTCCGGGACCCCCAGAGGTGATGGGCCCACTCCCAAAACCCATCTGTCCTCTGGGGGCCCCATGGTCAGCTGGGCCCGGAGCGAGCCGAAGTTCCAGCTTCCCCAGCCGCTTCGACCCCAAAGCACTTTTTTTAAAGCTTTTTGGGTCACACCCAGCAATGCTCAAGGGTTACTCCTGGCTCTACATTCAGGAATTACTCCTGGCAGTACTCGGGGGGACCATATGGGATGCCGAGGATGGAACTCAGGTCGGCTGCTTGTAAGGCAAATGTCTTACCCGCTGTGCTGCTACTCCGCCCCCCTTCTAACCAATTTTGAATGAACATTGTCATTGTTTTAGTGTCATTGTCATGCTTGGGTCTGGTGAGAGATACATTGCTTAAGGAGAATGTAAACTTCCTGTTTCTTGGACATCTCCAAAAGAACTTGAAACCACCTGATATTCCCAGGTGGAGTGGTCCAGGCTGAATGGGGGAAGCTGATTCCCCTGTGCCTGAAGGCACAGCGGCCCACAGCCACCCTCTGACATGAGAAATGATCAAGTTCCAGAACTGAACCTCATCAAACTGCCAAGTCACCAAATGATTTTACATCTATGGCTCCTGCACTGGGCCACCGGATATCTCGCCTCCAAATTTCATAGTGCTGTGAGCCCAGTAGGACCATAACAAACCTGACGGGAAAGTTGCATAGAAGCCTGCCAAGCTCAGAGAGCCTAAAAGAGTAGCACAGAATGGGGCCGGAGCAATAGCACAGCGAGGATGTTTGCCTTGCACATGGACACCCCTGTTCCATCCCCGACATCCCATATGGTCCCCTGGGCTCCACCAGGAGCCAGGAGTAACCCCTGAGCGTTGCTGGGTGTGACCAAAAAAAAAAAAAAAAAAAGCACTAGTACCGGCCAGCACAGCAGATCCTCAGGCATGACTATGACTTTAGTAACACCATTGTGAGATATAACAATGATCGCAATGGACTCTTTTTTTTTTCTTTTCCCAAATTTTATTACACCACTTTTAGACATACAATTGCAAGATGCTCATGTAGAGTTTTGGTTCTACAGTGTTCCAACACCCATCCCTCCACCCCGACCCATCTTCCATCACCAATGTCCCCACCTCCCTCCCCCTCCCACACCTCAACTACTTGGCGGGTTCTGTATGACTTTTCTCTCCTCTCTATCTCTCCCCTTCCGCCTAACTTTCCTACACATCGTAGAATGCAGTACATTAAAGGACATAACTGTTTCCACTAGTTTGATGGACCGCCTCATGGTCAGCGTCTCGACAGCGAAGGTGGCGGCTAGTGTGGTGGGCGAGTGTCATCCGGCTGCTTCTGGGACCCCCAGAGGTGATGGGCCCACTCCCAAAACCCATCTGTCCTCCTGGGAGCCCCATGGTCAGCTGAGCCTGGGGAATGCGGAGTTCGCAGCGTTTGAGACTGCATGCTATGACTGGTTGCCTCGGGGCAGCTCCTGGGCAGGGCCACCAGGCTTGACAAAATGGAGGGGGGAAGGGCCGACCCCTGACTCCATCTGATGAATTCCCAGTGATTCCCACTTCTGGGAGCTGCCTACCTGGGCTCGAACTGGTTTTGCTCTGTTAATCTGGTCTTGAGGAAGCATCCCAGCATCTGGACAGCGAAGGTGGTGGCTAGTGTGGTGGGCAAGTCTCATCCGGCTGCTTCGGGACCCCCCAGAGGTGATGGGCCCACTCCCAAAACCCCTCTGCCCTCCTGGGAGCCCCATGGTCAGCTGAGCCTGGGGAAAGCGGAGTTCCACTGGACTCTTATTGATCTAAATTTTGATAGTTTCATTTGCTTTTTGTTAAAACAGTTGTGTTTGCAAGTGGGCAGGCTCTGGTAGTGAATGGGAAACTGGGAACAGTGGGGAACGGAAGTCACACTAGTGCTGGGATTGGTGTTGGAGCATTTATATAATGCCCAAAACAACTATATTATGAACAACTTGGTAAATCATGGTGTTATAATAATTTTGAATGGGGCCGGAGTAATAGCCCAGCGGGTGGGGCGTTTGCCTTCCACGCGGCCGGCCCGTGCTGGCCAGGGTTCGATCCCGGCATCCCATATGGTCCCCGAGCATGGCCAGGAGTAATTCCTGAGTGCAGAGCCAGGAGAAACCCCTGAGCATCGCGGTGTGACGCAAAAAAAAAAAATAATAATTTTGAATGGGGCTGGAGCAATAGTACAGCAGGGAGGGCATTTGCCTTGCACACAGCTGACCTGGGTTCGATCCCTGGTATCCCATATCATCCCCTGAGCACTGCTAGGATTAATTCCTGAGTGCAGAGCCAGGAGTAACTCTGAGTATTACCAGGTATGACCCAAAAAACCAAACACACACACACACACACACACACATCTCTAATTTCAGTCAAAGGGATCAGCAACTCAGAAACTTGGCTTGTTAGAATGACCAGTTAGCTCAATGGACGTGGCCTTCATGTGATTAGACTGCAATAATGCCTCCTATATGCACCTATTTGGTATGTCAGTCTATAAAGCAATGACTACAAATTAAGCAACTACTTTCAAAATCACATGTCTGAGCTAAACTTTTTAATCTATCCACAAAATCATCAAACCAGCTAAACTTATCTATCCACAAAATCATCAAACCATAAGTTATAGATAAGTTTTGAGAGATTGTATTAAAGGATTCCTGAAACCCACTTTCATCAGCAAAATACCCATAGATGGGAGAGAGGGAACAGGTTCTGGACTCTTGAAGATTTAGGATTGAGAAGTGATGTTTGGTCAGAGCTTCTGGGTCACATGAATAAACTCCTGTAGGAGCCATCCTGACTGTGAACTCACTGAATCTGCTTCTCTGTGCACTTCCCAAGCCCTCCTCCCAGCCCTAGTTTCTGAATCTCCCATCAGCACATGGAAACAGCAGCCTTAACTCAAAAAAGTTCATTCAAGCCTTATGGTGGGCATGTTGTGTGTGTGTGTGTGTGTGTGTATGCGTGTATAATATATATGTGTGTATATATAGAGGGAGAGGAGGGAGAGAGAAGGTGCTTAGCTTGGGAACTGACCTCAGTAAGCGAGCCAAGTGCTTTAGCTGCCACTCTTTAGCCCCAACAGTATCTAGACAAGTCCCTGCCACCCTGGTCTACCACCAGGACACCCTAGTGTCCTCTTGGTGCCTGGGTCAGGTGCACACCACAGTTTTGTGGGGTCCAAGCCGCCAGTGTCAGATGGGGCTGAAGTTTGGGCTGGAGGAGAGGAATAGCAGATTCTGGAGAGGGGGAAAACCAGTGCTAGCAAGAGGGCAGTGGGATGAGGCAGGGGGTGTGCAGGCCTGCCTCGCTGGAGGGTGTGAAGCAATGGGAGCAGGGTCATGCCGCCATAAGGCGGGAAGACAAACAAACAAACCATTTTTATCTTTAAAAAACTATTTTATTTAATCCCCTTGAGATACACTGTTGGAGGACAGGTTTAGCTATTCTGAGTTTTTGTTGTTTTGCCCACTCCCAGCTTAATCTACTTAAGTCAAGGTTCATTCTAATGATACCTCTCTTCTATGTAAACACTGCTAGAGGGTGTGGCACTTACAGAAGTCACCTTGATTGAATAACTTCTGACTTATACATCTACTAAGATTTCTATGTTTTCTAGATTGGGCACAGCTCCTCTTTATACCCACTGCACCCAGCGTGGGACAGTTAGAATTTACCAGGAGACTACCACCCTGGCTACGTTGAGACTATAGGAAGACTATAGGAAGGATCATACTAGTTTGCTTTAAGCAGGCTGACCCTTTCAGTACACAAGAACAAGATACTCAGAATCACCCTGGTGCAGATAATAATAAGAAGGACCTTGTGTGTACCATCTAGATTACATGAAGCTCATGAATTAAGATGTATTACTTTATATCAGCCCTCTCTCTCTCTCTCTCTCTCTCTCTCTCTCTCTCTCTCCCCCAGTGTTTTACATAAGAGATAATCTCGGTAGAAAGGATTAGACCTTGGCTAACCTTTGTTTATACCTGCAATAGGGTGTGACACTACACTCTGTTTAGAGTTCTTTGTTGACACAACCCTCCCTGGATACTTTGGTGTATATAAGGGGACTGACTTGAGGCCCCTTCAGCTTTGGCTGTTTCGCTTTCGGCTTTTGGCTCCTGCAGTTTTTGGCTCCTTGGCCTTTTGCTTTTGGCTTTTTGGTTTTTTGCTCTTTGGCCTTTTGCTCCTTCTTCTGGGTAGGACTCATCTTGGGTGAGATCCTCTCTCTCTTTGGTGGGAGACTTAGGCTCTTTTGTATGGTCTAAGTTCAGACCAGAGCTAGAGTTTGTTCATTATATTGGATTGCTGTGGAAGAGCTTTTGTACTATTAAAAGCCTTTTTGGAACTGCACGGACTCGTGAGTTTTCATCTGTTCTCCGGCGTCCTCAGAGGTAGAAGAGAACCTCTGTCCTGACACTTGTCGGGGACCCAGGCGGCATTCCCCAACAATACACAGTTACGAAGTTATTCATGATTGGGATTTAGTCAAGCGATTAAACGATTCTGACACCCGTCCCTTCACCAGTATACACTTCCCTCCAGCCTGCATCCATGGCAGACATTTCTCTCTCTCTTTCTCTCCCTCTCCCCCTCCCTTTCGGTCATTAAGGCTTACAGTCCAGGTACTGAAAGGTTATCGTGCATATCCTTTACCTCCTCTCAGTATTCAGTTCTTTGGAGAAGCCCTTAGTGACAGGTAAAGGGGATGGGTCCTAGCCCGAGCCGGAGGACAGTTGCTTCTTGAGTTTCCCTCCTGCCCGCTTCCTCCATCTCCTACCCTCTTTCTCTTTCACTCTATGCTGTCTCTTGTGTTCTATTCTCAACACATAATGATTTTTCCATCTCACTAGGGACAGTTTGCAAACCCTCCCTGGCTTGGTTGGGTCTGGGCCCAGAGCTGGCTCAAGCATGCTGGGAAGTGAAGGTGGCTCCCAGGAACAAGCAGCCCACAGAGCTGTGTCTGTTATTTAAGAAAAGTTTATGGGTTTTCGGCTAATTGCAAAAAATACATAATGGATGCTTTTGCATCTGCTAGTTATTCTGAAGCAGGCTTGCATCCAAGAGCAAACTTTAAACAAACAATAAGATTATGGAGCTTAACTGTTTCAATGTGTAAGAGAGAAAAGAGCCAGGACCCTGCAGTTTTCACTAGCACACACGCACCTAGACATAAGCAATCACGACATCCAGAGATGCATATTATGGCCCCGGTGCTCACAAATGCATGTTTAAGACTAACAGCTACTCCATGCATGTCCAGCTCACACACACGCATGCCTGTTACTAGCAACAATACATATACCCTCAGACATACACAGATATACACCTACACTCACATACATGTATACCCCACCACAACTGGGCAACACAAAATTCAACCCCAGGTATAGATTCTGTTACAGGCAAAAATCTTCACTACAAGGATGCATTCTCGCAATCATCTTTGCTTTCAGGTCCTCCTGAAAGTGCAGTCTCAGGTAGGGAATCAAGCAGTTGGGCTGAGGTAGCAGTCTGGCAGGTATCAGATGTAGT
>JAJIBD010013887.1:0-33200 GCA_021461705.1 Cryptotis parvus
TTGGCACTAACTATATTTGAGAGTCACCCCTGGCAGTGCTCAGGGGACTATGTCGTCTTCCTTCATACAAAGTGTGTGTTCCAGCCCTTTGAGCAGCCTCTCAGGCCTGACCCTTGGATGTCTCTGCCTGTATATTCCCTAGTACCTAAGAGAAGGACACTTACATAAAATAATTCCAGTGCAACAGTTACTCAGACTCCACATCCAAAGTGCCCCACTGTCCCCAAACGTCTTTGTAAAATTCCTTTCTTGACCCGGACCACCTCGAGATGTGAGCTGCTGTCAGCCTCTGGCCGCCTGAGCTTCTGGGCATCACCATGATGTCCACAGTGTGTCCCGCTGTTGGTGCCAGGCCTGACGCCTACAGCCAGCGTGCCGGGAGGGTCACTTCTGTTCTCTGTGGCCTACGGGTATTTTGGTGAGGTGCCCGGACCCCCTCCCCCCCGACAGCCTCCCAAGGGTTGCGGGATCGAAGGAAGGAGCAGGGCGGAAGAATGGCAGGACCTCCTGAGACGGGCTCGGGGGCACGGCCCGCTATACTCCACTCTGCCCCGGCTCGCCCGGCCTCTCCTGCCTGCACAGCATGTTCAGCCTCTTCTCTCAATTGAAACAGGGGCGCGGAGCCAGGAGCAAGGAAGCAAGGTCCGGCTCGGCCGTGCGGTGGACCCCGCGTGGGCAGCCCCAGAGCAGGCAGCATCGGACAGCGTCCTGGGGGCACTGCTGCGGATGCGTAGGTAGGAGTGAGCAGGAGCGCACAGGGGTGAGGGTGTGCACGCAGGGGTGAGGGTATGTGCGCAAAGGGTGAGGTGTGCACGCAGGTGTAAGAGTGTGTGCACAGGTGTGACGGGGGTGTGTGCACAGGAGTGAGAGTATTTATATGTGTGTGCATGTGCATGTATGAGTGTTATGTGTGCACTTACATGTATGAGAGTGCAATGTGTGCATACATATGAGTGTGTGCAGGTATGACTGTAGGTACACACACGTATGGGAGTGTTTTGTGTACACGCACAAGTATGAGAGTATATAGTGTATGCACACTTGTATGAAAATGTGTAGTGTGTGCATATGTATGAGTGTATATTGTGTGCACACATGTACAAGTGTGTAGTTTATATTCACACATATGAGTTATTTGTGTACACACATGTGTGAATATTGTGTACATGTGTCATGTGAGAGTGCAGCTGTATGTGTATGGGGATGCATGTGGATGTGTGTAGATGCGGGTGTGTTTCTGTGTGCACATGTGCATATGTGGGGTGAGTGTAGGTATGCACATGTATGTCTGTGTGTTTGTGTGCACATGCCGGTGAATGTGTGCATGTGAGAATGTATCAGTATTTACATGCGGCTGTGTGTAGACATGATTGAGTATATGTGTGTGATGTGTGCATGTATGTGCATGTATTGCACCTGTATGTGTGAGTGTGTGTGTGTGTACATCCGCCTTAGAAACATCCTCCCCTTGAGTTGGCAGTTAAAGGAAAGACTCTTCTCATGGGGCAGAGCAATAGCACAGTGGGGAGGGCATTTGCCTTGCATGTGGCTGACCTTTGTTCAACCCGGCACCCCATATGGTCCTCGAGCACCATCAGGAGTGATCCCTGGGTGCAGAACCAGTATTTACCCTTGAGCAATGCAAGGTGTGGTCCCCAAACCAAACAACAAGAAAAGAATCTCTCCAAAAGCATGGAGGCACTGCCAAGAAAATACACAAACTGGGACTGGAGCGATAGCACAGCGGGTAGGGTAGGCGTTTGCCTTGCAGGCAGCTGACCTGGATTCGATCCCCGGCATCCCATATGGTCCCCGAGCACCGCTAGGAGTGATTCCCTGAGTGCAGCCAGGAGTAACCCCTGAGCATTGCCGGGTGTGACCCAAAAAAGAAAAAAAAAACACAAGCTCCTTCCATGTCGTGCCACGGTCCGAGGAGGGACACGAGGCGGGAAGCGTGGGGGGTCTCCTCCGGACCCCGCTGTGCCACAGTGGCCACACTCAGCATCTGAGTCAGAACGCGTTTCTTATCACTGTCACTAGAATAGGACACAGGAAACTGGGTGTTGACTCTTGTAGGGCATGTCTGGGCACCCTGTCTGCGGCAGAGCCCAAAGACCATTGACCGCTCCCACTCCCGTCAGGGACCAGGCAGGTAAGGAAGGAGCCTTGTCATGTCACAGAGCAGGAAAGCCAAGGCAGAGAAGCAGTGGCCTGACCAAGCTCCTCTGTGAGGGCCTGGAGGTGCTGCTGTATTTCAGAGCCGACTTGGGTTGTAAACACAGGCCCGTCCCAGCACGTCCCAGACTCCTGCTCCCCGGCACTTCCAGGCCAACGTAGCAAGCAAATCCAGCTCCCAGCAGAGTTGTCTGCGGGTCTCACTTTCTTCCCAACCTAATTACCCACTGGGAGCACTGAGAGGTGAGCAGCCATCCCTGCCCGACAAACTGTGCTGATAGACCAGCTGTGGGAGAGGCAAGGACCTGGACAGGGGGCGAGATGGACACCCCCAGCCACACAGCCAGTGCCCTGGACACCCTGAGCTCAGCCGCACACAGCCGTCCCTGGCCAGGTCCCTTCTCTGTGAAGGGGCACAGAAGGGCAGCCCCATCCTCTCTGAAAGTCCCGAGGTTAGTCTCTGATAAAGGAGGCTATAGAGCAAACAGGGCTCTGGGGGAAAATGTCCCTGCGCCTCTCTCCGTCTTGTCCCAGCCAAACCCATGGGATGAAGTGGCCTTGGTGGGTGGGGGAGCGGTCAAGTCTTCAGAACGCAGCCTTTGTCCCAGCAGATGAAAAGCCAAGAAGTCAAAGAAGAGCAGGAAGGGCCCCCCAACTGCCCTAAACAGCCCCCTGCTAGCTAAGCCTGCAAAGGCCGGGCTACAGCTAAGGGCCCAAGGAAAGGAAGAAGAACTAAGACGTTAGGGTGCAGAGAAGGAGCCAGCGGGGGCCGTGCTCCTGCCCCTCACACCCGAGTCCACTCAAAGCCCAGGAGTTTGTGGAGGTCCAGAGCCATGTGTCCTGCGCTCAGAAAGTGCTCTCTTGGTGCCAGGGTGCCAGGCTCTGGGCGCAGAAGCCAAGCGGCCAGGTGATGCTGGTTCCTCCTCCCTGGATGCGATACATGTAGGCCAGACAGGAACGTACCGAGGGCTGGTTGAGTGTATGCTGGGAGGTTAGAGATGGTGGGACGGGAGGGAAGAAGTGGGGCTTGGAGGGTCTCCGCAAGGACAGGCTGGCAGGGGCAGGTGCTTTGCTGGCATGCAGGAGGTTGTATATGGCTGGTTTTGAAACCCAGAACCGGAGCCACCATAGACACACTCTTCACTGGGTGCCAGGGCCCCCCTGGCCTAACTCCGCCATGACCTCACCCCGACTGCGCCTGATCCTTCTCTCTGCCACAGGAACGCCCAGGGATGAAGACCCGCCTGGGTTCCTCCGCCAGTGAGACACGAGCCCACCCTGGATCGTGCTGTTTCAACTCTGTCCCCTCTTCCCCATATACATACAATAAAATGCCTCGTCCCTGCTCTGCACTTGCGCTTTCTTTCTCTCTTTAGCACATTTTGCTGGTGTTTCCCATGATCCGTTTCCCAAAGGAGTAGGACAGGTAGCCACACACAGCCAGCGCCCTGGACACCCCGGACACAATGAAATGAAAGAATAGTCAGTTGCTGGGCTGGAGCGGAGTCTAGTGGGGAGGGCGCTTTCCGACCTGCTTAGATTCCCAGCACCCCATGTGGTCCTTAAGCACCACCAAGAGTAACTCCTAAGTGCAAAGCCAGGAGTAACCCCTGACAGCATCGCCAGGTGTGGCCAAAATGAAAAACAAAAAGAAAAGAATAACCAAGAGCTAACACTTACCAGTGACAAAGAATCTTCTAGGTGGTCCCATCGTTAGGAGCGTTGGCTGATCCCCTCTCAATTCAAAGACAAGGAACTAAGTCAGGAGGTGGGGGAGTCACCAAACAGGCCCCATCCCAGCTGAGAGAGAGAGACAAAAGAGAGAGACACAGAGAGAGAGAGAGAGAGAGAGAGAGAGAGAGAAGAGAGAGAAGACAGAGACAGAGAGAATTCCAACTCCAACCAGGCTCTGAGCAGAGTCCTCTATTCCAGACTGTAGACGGCCTTTATCCCTGGCCATGACTTTTGTCCTCACGGTGCAGTGGCTATGGTCAAGCAGGAGAGAAGACGCTGAGAGGGAAGAGTAACAAATAAACACGGAGGACACATAAACATGGAGCACGTCAGAGGGTGCAAATGCAGAGACAGAGGAAGGAAGGAGAGGGCGCTCTCCGTGCCTCGCGTCCCCTCCCTAAGGCTGTCACTCCCCCTGCTGTGCTGTGGCATGGAAGGGAACTATGACTGTGACACAGTTTTTGAGAAAAGGCCCGGAGGAAGAGAGGAGCCAGCCCTCAGTGCCCTGCGACTGTCCAGGGCAGGAGAGACCCCTCACCAGCAGAGCAAAGGCTACGCTGGGCAGCCCTGGCACTGACCTTCCGGGCACAGAGCCAAGACTGTGCCCCCAACCTCCCATAAAGGATAATCCAGGGCCCAGAGACACAGCACATCAACAGGACACTTGCCTTGTATTTAATCCCCCGCACATCATATGACTCCCTGAGCCCGGCCAGGAGTGATCCCTGAGCACTATCAGGTATAGCCCCCCCCCAGCACGTCCACTGCCCAAAAAAAGGGAACAATCCAGGGCTGGGGAGAGAACTCAAGGGCCAGGGTCAGAACCCAAGTTTGATTCCCTGAATTACGTGTCCTCCACCCCAGAGCACCCCCTGGGTGTAGCCCCGTAGCTCTCCACTGCACCCTGCCCTCTTTCACTCAGTACCACTGGGTCCAAGCACCGAGCTGCATGGCTCAGGTGACCAAGAATTCCTAGAGCCACCCCTCAGGATACTGGAGTATTGTTTGTGAGGAAGAGCTCAGAAAACAGTCTCCAGGCTGTGACACCTACACACACACACACACACACACACACACACACACAGGAGGAGCCGCAGGAGTGGCAGCTGGGGTGGGACTTGGGGTATGAGTGGGAGGAAGGCTCCAGAGCACCCGGAGGCCAGCGGAAGGGCGAGGGGCGGACACCCGGGCTTCAGCAGGAGAGTGACACGGTCTGGCTCACGCTTCAAGTCACCCTGTGGCGGCCGGCTCTGCCGACCCGGGTTCAATCCCCGGCATCCCATATGGTCCCCCGAGCACTGCCAGGAGTAATTCCTGAGTGCAGAGCCAGGAGTAACCCCTGAGCATTGCCGGGTGTGACCCAAAAGAAAAAAAAAATCAAGTCACCCTGTGAAAAGGGAAAATTCTGGACTCATTCTTCGGGCAGAACTTGCGGCTGATGGATGCGGTGTGCGAACTGGATAGCAATCAAGGATGACTTCAAAGGGTTGAATCCCAGCAGAGGGAAGGATGGAATTGCCTTGTAAGGGCTTCAGGGGAGAGGCTGAGGAATCTGCCTTTGGACAGCCCAGGTTTGAGGTGTCTGTGAAAGGTCAAGGCAAGGACAGCGAGTCAGACCAGGTGCTGGAGCTGAATGAGGTGGCGGCCTGGGCAGCGGCTGGTTTAGCAGCTATCACCATTCACCGGTGGGCTCATTCGATCGTTTGTTTGTTTGGGGTCTGGAGGTGCTCAGGGCTCACTGCTGGCCCTGCACTCAGGGATCACTCCCAGCAGGGCTTAGGGGAACCTATGGGATGCTGAGGATCAAACCCGGGTTGAGTGTGTGTGAGGAAAACATCCTACCTGCCATTTACATCGTCTTTATTTTTTCTTTTTTTGGGGGTCACACCCGGCGATGCTCAGGGGTTTCTCCTGGCTCTGCACTCAGGAATTACTCCTGGCGGTGCTCGGGGACCATATGGGATGCCGGGGATCGAACCCAGGCCTGGCACAGGCCGGCCGCGTGCAAGGCAAACGCCCTACCCGCTGGGCTATCGCTCCAGCCCCTTACATTGTCTTTAAAGTCAGGAGAGTAGCTCAGATCACTAAGGAAAACTAAGAACAGAGAAGCCCAAGAACTGAGTCCTGGGTGCTCCCAAATAAAGTTCTAAGCAAAGGGGCTGGGAGACAGCTCAGCGGCTTCTAGCACCCACCTTGTAAGACTTGGGAGGCTGCATTGACCTGGCCGCTCCGCTGACTTTCTTCGGTGGTTGCTCAACTTTTCATCCTCAAACCAACTTAGCTGGGCTGAATATCTTACACATCATCTCCCCACGCAGGCTTTGAGTCAGATTCTGGGGGAATCTCAATGTTTTATGCATTTGGTCTGGGTGATGGAAGCAGACTAAAAAAATCACTGAACTGAGTGCTTAGGATTTGTGTGTTTTCTAGGCGGGGGAGGGAGCTGGCAGAGCCCGAGAACAGGCTCTACCTGCAAGAGAGCGGGGTTGGATCCCTGGCCCTCACTCATGGCCATCAATGAGAGCGACACCTGGGCACAGAACCAGCAGCAGCGCCTGAGCATTGCTGACTGTGGTCTCTAAATCAAAACGGAACCAAAACAAAACACAGGGCTGGAGGGATAATACAGTAGGCAGGGCGTTTGCCTTGCATGCGGCCAACCCAAGTTTGATCGCTGGCATCCTATATGGGTCCTGAGCACCACCAGGAGTAACTCCTGAGCATTGTTAGGTGTGACCCAAAAATTAAAAAAAAAGCAAAGTATAAGAAGCAGAGCAGCATTTTTTAAAAAATATTTTATTATACCACCGTTAGAAATACAATTACAAGATGTTCATGTTTGAGTTTTGGTTCTACAGTGTTCCAGCACCCATCTCTCCACCCGTGCCCATCTCCCACCACCAATGTCCCCACTTCCTTCCCCCTTCCCCCAGCCTGCCTCTGTGGCAGGTTCTTTATCTCTTCTCTCTCTCTCTCTCTCTCTCTCTCTCTCTCTCTCTCTCTCTCTCTCTCTCTCTCTCTCTCTCTTCCTGTTCTTACACATTGTGGATTGTAATACATACATTTAGAGGTTATCATGTGTATCTTTTTGTCTATATTCAATGCTCAGTTCTCGGATGGTACCATCATTTTCAATGATTATCAGCACACTGTTCCCTTCTCTGTCTTACCTAGCCTCTGACTCCCATGTGTTTGTGGTATACTAGGTTTTGAGATATCTATCACACAGGCACCCGCACACCATGGGGATCGGGCTGTGTCCAGCTGTGGAGTCTGGACCAGAGGATGACTGTGGTTGTGTTGTGCGAGATTACTGACTTCTGGGAGCCTGGCTGAGGACAGGCCAAGGAGCAAACATTTGCCCCCACCCCAAGACGCCCATCAGTCTAGCACAGGGCGGGCAGGCAGACTCCAGCGGGCAACATTTTATTTATTATTATTATTTTTTTTGCTTTTTTTTGGGTCACACCTGGCAATGCTCAGGGGTTTCTCCTGGCTCTGCTCTCAGGAATCACTCCTGGCGGTGCTCGGGGGACCATATGGGATGCCGGAATCGAACCCTGGCCAGCATGGGCCGGCGCGTGCAAGGCAAATGCCCTACCCGCCGGCTTTTGCTTGGCCCGCAGGGCAACATTTTAGAGTGGCTGGTGGCCCCTAGCCGCGCCTCCCCAGGCTGGGGCACATGGTGTTACCCCGAGTCCCTTTGGGCCTGGCAAGCAGGTCCCCCTCTCCGGCAGCCCAACTCAAAGTGAATCTGGCCCCTTCAGACCTCCCCGGCAGCCCCCGCTGGCCCTGCTAGAAAGAATGTGAAGAGTGGGAAAGGCTCTGCATAGATCAGGCAACAGTGGGGGCAGAAGCCTCCCCCTCGCCACCACCTGCAGAGAAAGGCTGGCGGCCATTCGCCCAGGGGCACAGCTGGAGGACAAAGGAGCGACTGCTGATGGACAGCGCCCCACCACAGGCCCGCCGGACCGGCCGCCATCTTCCCCAGCGCCACCTGCTCCTTCTTCTCTCCGAGGCGCATTCCCACAAAAAGCATAAGCAAAGGCTCTTGACTTCCAGTTAATTTTTTAAATGCAATAATGACCACTGGGACTCGCCTCCTTGTGGCTTTCAAGGTGAACACAATTATGATGGCGAAAACTCAGTGGTAGGATTCGGGGCTGTGTCCCGTTGACGGCGACATTAATGGCATCTTGGAAGACTTGACGCCCGCTCTGCAGAGGCCGCAGCTTCCCGCTCCCTGGAGCGTCCTGCAGAAGCCCCAGTGCGAGTGAGTTCACTGAAGGAATGTTCTAATCAATAGGGCACTGGTGGCTTTTAATGATCATCGCTGATGTTCGCACTCAAGCTCCCAGGGGTTCCGCACCCTGGACTTCGTCTGCTCCCCGTCACCACCTTGTGGGGAAATTCAGAGCAGGGTGAGGAGGTCAGACAGCTCTGGGGAACAAAACTGAGAACTGCTTCTTAATGCCAGGACGGGCTGGGGGCTAAGACCCCAGGAGCTGGGGAATGGCGAGAAGGCACAAACCAGCCAGGGCTCCTGCAAACACCCTGCCGGAAAGCATGGTGCTGAAGGTGCTGAAGGGTGTCGGCTCGATCATAGCAATGGGAACAGCGACGTCCAGGAACGGTACCGTCTGCTTCAGGTGTGACCTCAGTGGATTTTTTTTTTCCTTTTTGGGTCACATCCAGCAATGCTCAGGGGTTACTCCTGGTTCTGTACTCAGGATTATGCCTGGCGCTGCTTGGGGACCATATGGATGCCGGGGATCAATCCCGGGTTGGCTGAGTGTAAGGCAAACGCCCTACCCGCTGGACTATCGCTCCCGCCCCAACCTCAGTGGATTCTTATTAAGGCCTCACAGCCACTGTCCCTGCTCACCGAGAGGAAACTAGGGCCCCCAGTCATCTTCAGGAAACTCAAGTCAGGTCTGTTGGACTCAGAACTGTGCTTGCAGCCTGGATGTCACTTCCAGGAACACTATGACGCGAGGGCCCAGTGCAGTGGCAGGACAGACTGTTGATTTCTGGAGCGAGTGAGACATCCATTAGAAAAAGCTCAAAAAAAAACTAAGTTATGAAATTTGCCTATAAATAGATGGACATGGAGAGTATCATGCTGAGTGAAATTAGAAGGAAAAGGACAGATAAAGAATGACTGTATTCATTCGCGGGATTAAAAAAAAAAGTATGGATCATGCAGAGACTCAGACGCTGGGGAGAGCTGCTACCGGCCTCTCCCTAGCTCAGCTGATCATGAGGCTCCCAGGAGGAAAGATGGGTTTTGGGTGTTGACCCATCACCTCTGTAGGGCCTCGGAAGCAGCCAGATGAAACTCGCTCACCATAATAGCCACCATTTTTGCAGTCCGGACCCCACAGCTCATCAGAACCCACGCAAGAGAGACTCTGATCTCAAGACCAGCTCAGAGCAGCCGAGTTTGAGCCCAGGTAGGTTTCTCTCGAAAGTGGAAGTCACCGGGTGTTCTTGGCGATGGACCTGGGATCCCCATTCCCCTCTCTGACCCATCTCAGAGACCTGGTGGCCGCCCATGAACTGCCTCGGGGCTCGGCCATGATGCAGAGACTCAGACAAGCCAGGGAGAGCTGCCATCTGGCTGTCCCGGCTGCGCAGTACATCAAACTAGTGGAACCAATCATGTGTAAGAAAGGGGAAACGAGGAGAGAGAGAGAGAGAGAGAGAGAGAGAGAGAGAGAGAGAGAGAGAGAGAGAGAGAGAGAGAGAGAGAGAGGATAAAGAACCTGCCATGGAGGCAGGCTGGGGAAGGGGAGGGCGGTGGGACATTGGTGATGGGAGATGGGCAGGGGTGGAGGGATGGGTGCTGGAACACTGTAGAACCAAAACTCTAACATGAACATCTTGTAATTGTATATCTAACGATGGTATAATAATTTTTTTAAGTATGGTACTTATATCCCAGGTCAGGCAAAACATGGACCAGGAGGAATTGCCAGTGGCTGGAATCTACCACAAGTATGTGGGAGTCAGAGATTAGTTAAGATAGAGACAAGACCATGGTGCTAATAATTGTTGGAAATGGTAATGCCAGACTAGAACTGAGCATTGAATATAGGCAAGGGATATACATAACCCCTAAATGTATGCATTGCAAGCCACAGTGTATAAGAAGAGAGAGAGAGAGAGAGAGAGAGAGAGAGAGAGAGAGAGAGAGAGAGAGAGAGCAAGAGCGCACGCACGAGGAGGAAGAGTGCCTACCAGAGGCATTAGAGGCATCTGGTGGGAGTGGGGGAAGGAATTTGGGGACACTGGTGGTGGGAAATATGCACTGGTGGAGGAGTGGGTACTGGAACACTGTAAGACTGAAACCCATTGGGGCCGGAGAGATAGTCCACTGGGTAGGGCGTTTGGCTTGCACGTGTCTGGCCCATGCCGGCCCGGGTTCGATACCCGCATCCCATATGGTCTCCCGAGCACTGCCAGGAGTAATTCCTGAGTGCAGAGCTAGGAAAAACCCCTGAGCATTGCCAGGTGTGACCCAAAAAAGCAAAAAAAAAAAAAAAAAGACTGAAACCTATCATGAACAGCTTTGGAACTGTATATCTCACAGTGGTATTATAAAATTTAAAAAAAGTTGGCTCCAGGTAGGCAGCTCCCAGAAGGGAATCACTGGGAATTCCGTCAGATGGAGTCAGGGGTCGGCCATTCCCCCTCCATTTTGTCGAGCCTGGTGGCCCCGCCCAGGAGCTGCCCTGGGGCCACCAGCCATAGCCTCACAAGCGCCTGGGGAGGCTGGAACTCGGCTCGCCCCGGGCCCAGCTGAATATGGGGCCCCCAGGAGGGCAGATGGGTTTTGGGAGGGGCCCATCACCTCTGGGGCCCGGAAGCAGCCGGATGAGACTCGCCCATCACACTAGCTACCATTTTCGCTGTCCGGACGCTGGGAAACTGCCTCATGACCAGATTAACAGAGCAAAACCAGTTCGAGCCCAGGTCGCACGGCCGCTTGCAGCCGCTGCGTCCATTAAAATAGTGGAAACAGTAATGTCTTTTAATGCACTGCATTCCACGAAGAGCAGAAAAGTTTGGCGGGAGGGAGAGATAGAGAGAAATCACATACAGAACCCGCCAAGTAGTTGAGGTGTGGGACGGGGGAGGGAGGTGGGGACATTGGTGATGGGAGATGGGTTTGGGTGGAGGGATGGGTGTTGGAACACTGTAGAACCAAAACTCTACATGAGCATCTTTCAATTATATGTCTAAGATGGTGTAATAATATTTTGGGGGATAATAAAATAAAATTAAAAAAATGTGGGCTCAATGCCAACACAGCCAGGGCAAGTGGACCCTTGTAGCCAAGAGGGGGGGGGAGTGTGTGAGTGTGGTTACACTCAGTGGTGGCTCAGGGATTACTCCCAGTAATGCTCAGAGAAACATAGGGCGCCATAAACTGAGCCCAGGTCAGTCCGTTAAAGCAAGTGCACTACCCGCTGTGCTATCTGTCCAGTGCAGGACTAAATAGGGGACTGGCTAAAGCAATTCGCGTAGGATTCTTGCTGGACAGGTGAGTGGCTCAGATTTCAGCTGGAGAATACTGGGGGAGATCTGGTTAATAATTGAGATTATGTCTAGGATGGGTGTGGGATGGGGTTCTGGTTAAATAACGTAGTGGGGTACTTGCTAAAACTCAGTTTTTTCTGGGGAGGGGCGGGTACTCAGGAACTACCATGCAGCATCAGAGAGGCAAGCTCCTTCCCCCACAAACTCACTCTTTCAATCGTGGACTCGTTGCTTTTAATAGTCATCGCCGATGTTTGTATTTGCTTCAAGTTCACATGGGGCTCCCGCCCATAACGTCATCTGCACCCATCAGCACCCTGAGGGATCACTGAGTGTTTCATAAACTGGGAGTCTGGCCTCCTGTCAACTCTGGCCTTTCCAGACCAACTAAACTAGAAGTAGTCTCTCCCTGGCTGCCTGATTCCAGGGGCTGCACCCGAAGGAGGCGGGCTGGGAGAGCCTTAGAGAGGAGTTTCTCCCTCTGCTATATCCTGGCATAAAACCCAAATTTCCCCCAACTTATCGCTGGCCCCAAAAATAAAATCCATCCCTTAACCACAGCCCTTAAAAAGGTGCATTTGCTCTGGCTTCCAAGGACGCTTTCCTCCCTGCCGCCCAGCTGACTGCTCAGCTGAGATAAACCATGTTCTTGCCCCGCACCTGCAGCACCCCCGCCCAAAGTTCCCTTCTCCAGTGCTTGTGTCCGGGAAGCCCTCACGGAGCCAACGCGCTCCGTTCCAAGTCCCTCCAGTCAGGGGCTGCCTTGCCCACTGCCAGAGCCTCGGCCCCAGCAAACCTCTGTGGTGCTTTATTCTGCTCTGGGGTTGGGGGGTGTCTGTGGGCAGCAAGGCGCCCCTTGGCCCTTCCCTGCAGCTGTTCCGTCCATTCTCAGGCACTACACCCTTGCCCTGTCGCCTCCCCCACGTCTTCCTGAGCATCCTGGCCTGGCTCCAGAGGTGAAGGCCTCAGCGGCTGGGACACTCGGTTCTCTCCTCTTCCCGGCCACTCCATCCCAGGACACCCAAGAAGGAACATTGGGAGACATCCCAGAGTAACAGGAGGCCAATGCCACTGAGTGCCCTCGGTCATCCACGTAGCAAGGCAACAGGAAGGAGTCAATCCCTTGCCCAGTACCCAGCATCCCTCTAGTGGTAATGGTGGGTTTGTAGGACCGAAACGTGTCCGAGACCAGCTGCACTTTAGGCCCCATGTGCTGCATAACCTCCACAGCCAGCCCAGCTGCAGAGGGCATTCCTGGGGGAGCCACACCCGGCGATGCGCAGGGGCTACTGTGGCTCTGCACTCAGGAATTACTCCTGGAGGTACGGGGGGAACCATATGGCATGCTGGGGATTGAACTGGGGTCGGCTGTATGCAAGGCAAACACACCCTATCCACTGTACTAGTGCACCGGCCCCAAAGGAGGATTCTTTTTCCCTGCATTTTGGGTCACACCCAGCGATGTTCAGGAATTACTCCTGGCAGTGCTCGGAGGACCATATGGGATGCCGAGGATCGAACCCAGGTCGGCTGCATGCAAGGCAAATGCCCTACCCGCTGGACTATCGCTCCGGCCCTCCAAAGGGGAATTGTTTTTGATTTTCTGTTGCTATGGACCACATCTGGAAGCACTTGGGTTACTCCTGTTGTGCTCATAGGACCATATGGTGTTGGGGATTGAACCTGGGCCTCCCTTGTAACAGCATGTTACTCTAGACCTTTGAACAACCTTCCGAGCCTCAAAGGGGCACTGCTGAGATGCTTGTGTCCAACAACCCAAGATGATTCACAGAGTCAGCCAGCCTCTCCCCACTGCGCCCAGCCCAAGGCGCGAAGGCGAAAGCAGAGGGGCCTGCAGATCTGACAGGAAGACACCTGGTGTCCAGTGCTGGGACGGACGCTGAGCTGGGAGGCGCCTCTCCAGGGTCCCGTCGTGACGGATGGAGAAGGAGCATGGAAAGGCCTGGAGAGGGCTGCTGTGCTCACAGTGCTGCAGGTGAGACCCCCTGCGAGGCGGCGCAGGGGTCCCGCCAGCCTCCGCCGGGAAGAATCTCCGTGGCTCTGATCCTCAATTCTCTTTATTCCCACATACCCTGAGCCAAGTGTCGGCTTTTCAAAAGCAACATTTCAGGTAAGGTAGGAAGAGTCACAGCATCCTGCCAGGGCACCAGGCCAAAGGCACAGATGACCAGGGCTCAGGGGTATCTGCTCTGGTATCTGCGCTCGGGAAACAGACGAACAGTCAAACACGGACAATGACAATGTGGACTTTGCCCCCAAACAGTTATTTTGTGGCCCCCGCCCACCCCTTTTCAAACTGTGAACTGTTCTTGACTTCTTTTCTGGATATTCATTTTAGCTTCTTGGGCTTCTTCCTTCTTTTGGAGCTAATGTGCCGTTCTGAAAGAAAACGGGGACAAAAAACACAATCAGGGAAGGCTCCGGTTCATCCCGACAGCTCCCAGTGTGACCGCCGGCTCTGCATCCCGTGTACTGAGCGGGCGGTCGCTATCTCGCGAGTCTGCGCAGTTACGGCCCATCTCATTTCACCAGAGTGTGAGGCCGCAAGTTCACACTGAAGCGAGAACAGCCACACAGCAACGACATGGGGCTGACGGTAACTCGGAAAGCGGGACGAGACAGGGCGACTCCGGGCACACCTCTCATGGGTCATGGCCAAAGGACAGTACGTGTCCACTAAATGAGGATGGCTTCAAGAATGTTCCTTTCAATTCCTTGCTCCGGGTCACCTGGGCCCCCACCCCGGTCCTCGGCAGCTGGGACGAGGACGTCTGGACACCCTGCTCTGACACTGATCCATCTTCCTGCCGTGGTGGGTGGGGAGCACAGCAAGCAGCCAGCTCTCCTGGAATTCTCAAAAATGGGACTCAGCAAGCAGGAAAGCCCTAAGGAGGGGATAAAATCTCTCGATCCCGTATTCCTTCTTTCCTCAGAGCTGCCTCTCTAAGAAGCGGCAGGGAAACAGAGGAACCAAAATGGCACCCGAGACCCGTGCCAGCAGGCGGGGACAGCAGGAAGTGCGGCGCGGCGGCCTGCGGGCGGGTGGGGCTCACAGTCCAGCAGCAGAGCAGCCCCCACAGGCCCAGACCTACCCCCCAGGGCCACAGGAGGGCGCCTAAGTGCCCGCCAACACTTAGAGGTTCCCTGACATGCAAGAGTTCCAGCGTTCCCCGACGGGGCCGCCAGCAGTGGCGCCCGTGAACCTCCACCCACCCGCTCTTGTCCCAGCTCAGCTACCAGGCCCCATTCCTGAAAACACCAGGCCCCAACCTCAGGGTGTCCCAAGTACCCATTGAGCAAGTGACGGCTCTTCTCTTTCGAGCATTAGCGGGGAGCAGAGTGGAGGCGGGCGAGCTACAAACCGAGAAATAAAACCAAATGCAGAGTTATTCTGAAGAGGCAAAGAGCTTAATACCTAGCAGGAAGCAATCTCCGACAGAGCGACTCTACTTTAGGACACACCCAAAGGGCTATGGCCAAGGAATGGGGGAGAGGGAGTGCCGCAAAGGAACATGGGAGGCTGGAATGTAGGAGCAGTCTGCATGTGGACCAAGGTGGGAGCTGCCGCCTTCGGTGCTGTACAGAAGCAAACTGACAGTGTCCACTTTAGCACACGAATCAAACCTTGGTCTGGACTGAAAAATACAACCCAAAGTAGCTCCTTTTTGTGCGAGGACCAGGTAATCCAGATATGCGCACACAGCAGCGAGAAAGGTTCTACGCGCCATGCTTGATCTCTTTCATTTCCCCAGGGCTGAGAACCAGAGCGGAGCATGGCTCTGCCGGGGCAAGAGGGCTACCAGGCCGTGAACAATCAAACTCCCGCCCCTCCCCTGGGCTGGCACAGGACTCGCACAAATAGGTCAGGCGGCTGATGATGACGTGTGCCCGGAAACAGCCGCACGCACGCCTCAGCCCACACACGCTGCAGGGCAGAGCCCGGGGTCGGCAGGACAGACGGCAAAGAGCCTAAAATACGACCGGGCTCTTCCCTGAGTGTGCAGGTCCCTGGGCCAGAGGCTCCGCAGGGAAGCACACACACCCCTTCCTTCCCTCCACCCCAGCCAATGTCACAATCAGTGGTCACAGGGGAACTGCCCTGGCTTCCGAGACTGGCTGAGGTCGGCTGTTACCTGACAAAGCCTTTGGGACATCCTAAGTTCCACCCCACGACACTGTTGGCCCAACCAGAGATCGGCATTCCACAAAGGCCTAGGAACAGCGACCAGGTGTGCCAGGATCTGCCTCAGAGCCATCACTGAATTAATTTACATGTTCCGAACAGGCACTTTCAAAAAGGCCACGGACAGGTCTATGGTAGTGTCCACGCCTCTCTCCGGGAGCACAGGAGAGAGGTGGTTTAGGCGAGAAGCCCACAGGCCACGGGCGGCTACTCAGTCAGGCCGGGACGAAGGCTCTGTGGCAGCTGCCACCTCAGCTGGCCCGGCTGGGAGACTTTTGTCCCAGTCGTTACAATCTGGCCTAGGTTACAACCTGGCCTAGGAAGGCGGCAAAGGCCTCAGAACTGAGCATTGGCTTCAGGGGTGGTGGGGGAGGGACGAGTGGGCCGAAAGCCAGACAGGACGACCGACATGCACGAGGTGGCCATGACGGGGAGCCTGGAGCCTGCTGCGGGGCGAGTACCCCTCATCTTTACCGTAGTGTCCTATATTTTGCCAATCTACTGCTCTGCTCTGCAGCGATCCTGCCAAAGGAAAGAGGATGGGAGAGTCAAGAAAAGGACAGTGAGAGAAATAAGCGGAGGAAAGAAATGACGAACCCGCGCCCAGAGCTCCCACTAGGGCGGGGCTGGAGAGGGGCGGCCCGAGGCTTTCAGCTTCTCTGCCCAGCAATCATGGCCATTTCGGGACTCCAGTTACACAGGACCGAAGGGAAATCAAAGGTTTCACAGCCCTATTGCCCTTGGTTGTGTGAGGCTTGTGTGCGCAACTTCCGGAGAATTCAGGAGCACAGCCTTTTGGTTCCCTGAGCACACGGGATCCACTTAGCAAACCTGCAGTCCCCTGCGCCTTCTCAGCCACGCCGAGGCTGCCAGAGGGGCAGCAGGACCGAGCAGCTGCTGGGGCTAAGGGAAGCACCCAGGGCGGGGCTCCCGGGAGACACTTCGAATGCTCCCCGGGGCCGTGCCTCCTGCACAGCAGTGACGCTGTGAGAAACCCCCTTTCCTACGTGACAGGGGAGCCGGCAGCCACTGTAGGGCACGTCTTTGTCATTCTTCAAGTCAAAGCCTGGAGAGGGTAAGGCAGGGCATGTGGGAAAACGTTAGTTTCCAAGGCGAGGGCGAGGCTGACCTTTTCCCACCGACCGACCTTTACGTGGCTGAGCTCAGACTGGTTCTAACGGAGTCAGATCAATAAGAAATGCCGCCGTAACCTTTAGGTTGGCCCCGACTCCGGTAGGAAAGGCAAGCTGCCAGTGGGCTGCCCCGAGGCAGGGCGCAGGCTTGCGAGGACCCTCCCTGCTGGCAAGGAGGAGGGCAGACAGCAGCAGAGAGGAAGCACCCAGCTCTGCCAGACGTTCTGATTAGCCTGTGGCACACTGGCTACTGGCCCCTCCTCTCCTAATGCGTGGGCTGTGAGTGGTCGTGGCTCTAACACTTTTCAAGCTGATTGCAGCGCCTTTTTCCCTTGACCTAATAAAGCTTCTGTATCTGGCTGGATTCAAGCGTCACACTTGCGCCTATGGATGTGAGTCATTTTGTCAGGCCCCCTGACTAAAAAGCTGGGGGGCACAGAGCTGACGGACATCAGCGGGGTCCCGCCATGCGCTCCCAGCCTTACCTCTTCACTGCCTGCTGGGCCAGCATCCGGTTCCCCGCCAGGAACGTCACGCTGCCCAGGATGGCCAGGTACTTCAGCCGTCTGGAACATGTTCAGCTGAGTCCAGTAGACGTACATGAGCCCCAGCATGGCTGCAGGGAGAGGGGTGCGGGCAGCTCAGCAACAGAGACCGGCAGGGGAACACGGCTAAGGCAAGTGCTGGCCGGCTCAGGAGGCCGCGGGCGGTGCCCGGCCCGTGTCATTCCTTCTTATCCCACACCTGCCTCAAGCCTCGACTACCAAGAAACACACCAGCAAAACACAAATCTCAACGACTCCAGATTACTTGTTCCCCCTTTTTGCTCTTCTCTCTTTTATTTTTTGTTTTTGGGCTTCACCCCGTGGTCCTCAGGGATCACTCTTGGAGGGCTTGTGGGATTGAACCTGGTTTGACTGTGTAAACCAAAAAAAGCTGTACCGACTGTTCTATCGCACCCGGTTCTCCTCTCTCTTACTTTTTTGGGTCACACCTGGCAATGCTCACAGGATACTCCTGGTTCTGCACTCAGGAATTACTCCTGGTGGTGCTCGGGGACCATATGGGATGCCAGGGATCGAACCCAGGTCTGGCGGCATGCACGGCAAATGCCCTACCCATTGGACTATCTCTCTGGCCCCAACTCCCTCTCTTTTAAGAGTCATTTATTTTTCAAAATTTAAATGAAAATATATAGTATACAAATAATCTTACACATTTTCCCCCTATTTGCGGGAACCACAGCGAAGTACTCACTCGGGTTATTCCTGGCTCTGTGCTCAGAGGACCCTAATGTGGTGTCAGGGGTTAAACCAGGGCCAGTCACAAGCACCTCAGACCCCTTCCCCTCCTATTCTAGCTCTACAGCCCTGTGGGTAGGGGAAGGGGAAGCTTCTCGAAGGACTGTTTTGCCATCCGAACAGAAAGGAAACAGGAGGAACGTTGAGTGACGAAGGCTTGGAGCAGGGAATTAAGTTCCCAAGGCCAGGGCCGTCACGACAGAACAGTGGGTAGGGCGCTTGCCTTGCACACGGCAGACCCAGGTTCCGTCCACGGAACTTCATAAAGTCCCACAAGCACCGCCAGGAGTGATTTCTGAGTGCAGAGCCAGGAGTAACCCCTGAGCATCACAGGGTGTAGCCAAAAATCCCCCAACTCATGTCCCCACACACCCACATGCAAAAACAAAGACCCCGAGGTCTAGGCTCTGCTCTTCGCCCACTTCATTTCTTTGAGCCTAAATTCTCCCACCAGTCAAACAAGGATCCTGATTCCAGACACCCTGTGAGGCATCAGAACGAGTGAGGGAACAGGAGCAAATGACAGCCCATCATAAACAGTCACCACGGACACTAATACTACTTGGGTTAGGTCCTGGGCTGGCCAGATGGCGAACATGCCACCCAGGGTCCAGGTGGGAGAAAAGCTGCTGGATGGATGGATGGATGGATGGATGGATGGATGGATGGATGGATGGATGGACGGACGGACGGACAAGCAGATGGACGAGGTCGGCGCGTGTCTGAGAACACAGGCCCTGTGGGCAGCTGAACAGTTACTTTCTGTCCTCAGAAAATCACAACACACTTGTCGAGGACTTCAAGGGCCTCATATGTGTACATTACAAACTCCACACAAGACCACGGGAGCCGAGAAGGGAGGGCAGGAGACCGAAGGGCTGGCAGTGTCGGAGCCGCCTTCCTGGCCCGACAACTTCCCCTTTTTGTTAATGGCCAATGTTCTCCAGAGAACAGCCTCAGGCAAGCACGGCAGACGGCGGAGGGACAGTTTGCTCAGACCATCCGGGCAGCCGATCGATAAGGTGGGGAAAGATAACCTTTAGAAGCGGCACTGACGCCTCCCGATACGCTGAGTGAGTAATCTCTGGAAGTGAACAGGGCTATTAAATGGGGCGAACGGTGCTAACAGCAGTCCCGGACAATGAAGCCTGATATAATGACAGCTGTTAGAAGCTGATGGGCCAACCAGGTTTGTCATCATATTAACCGTCCTAAAAGGCCAGGAGGAAGAGGGAAATGTTATGCTATTAAGTCATTATAGTTAATAGGCTGTGGGTGTACTTAAAGGGGCTTCTCGGGGGACAAGCTAAATGTCAGAGGAGGTTAAATGAAATTAGCAGCCTGGGGCACTTACCAGCATGTCCCAGGTGAAAGATAATCGTGCTCGGAGCAAAACTGAAGTTGGAGATGTTGGCACCAATCCGGATCCACTGAAGGATGAAGAGAAATAAATTAAAAAGACATTAAGAACATGAAAGGGAGGCGACACACACCACAACGATGCTGATCCAACGGGCAGCCCAAGGGCTCCAAAGCTCCCGCAGACTAGGACAGGGAATGTTTCCAAGTGACAGGCACCTTGTCCTAAGTCCTCAGGGGAGAAAACTGCCCCCTCTTTCCCTTCAGAAAGGCACTGACTTATGCTCTCTCGCGCTTGGGAACTGGAACCCAAATGCCACTTTTTATGGCTGCAAACCTTCTTATTAAAATAGATGAAAGCAAGACCCTCTAAGGTCAGAGAGTGCCCTTAGGATGAAGTTCTGGGCAGCACCACTGACGTCTCCGAGGCAGTAAGATGAAACCCAGTGGCAGCTGGTGGCAGGCACGCTCGTGTGCGACTGGAGCTGCGCCCTCCCAGCGCAGAGATAATGGGGGTTGGGACCCAGCTCTGCCTTCGCCTCCGACGACCGACCAGCCTTCCCTGGAGGAGTCCACCAATGACAGGCACACAGGCAGTTTTCCAAAAAGGAAGCGCTCGTGAATCACACATATAGTCCTCAACGTTCCCTAAACTATTTATAACTTCATTATTTAAGAAGGGACAGCCCCCAACTCCCACAACACTGCCAGCATTTTTATTTTTCTGATTAAAAAACAAACCCTAACACAAAAGTATAGAAGATAAAAATTTCAGGACCAGAGTGATAGATAGTCCAGCGGGAGGGCGTTTGCCTTGCACGAGGCTGGCCCATGCCGGCCCAGGTTCGATCCCGGCATCCCATATGGTCCCCCTGAGCACCGCCAGGAAGAATTCCTGAGTGCAGAGCCAGGAGAAACCCCTGAGCATCTCCGGGTGTGACCCAAAAAAAAAAAAAAAAAATCCTTCTCCTTCACTGCCAAACAGGTCCTCTCCTTAGAGTGACCCCAGGGATAGAGTCAGAGCGTGGGCAGGTGTTGGGACTCAAGAGGATATACGAGGGGCAGCAGAATGGCACTGCTCCATTCGTCGTTGCTCTGCTAGATGTCCCATCACTCATCACTGCTTCCATGAGGCCTTGCTGCTCCATCTGGCCTAGCCTCTGTCTTTGAAATGAGCTGGCAGCACTGGGCCTCATCTGTTACACGTGACCCAGCTGAGTACGCCTAGGGGGCACCACTCTCCATACACTGTCATCTAAAAGAGCTAGTAGGTACTTTCTCGTGCCCCTATTCTGGCTGCTCTCCTGTAGTGGGCATTTTAGTTACACTGAAATGTTGGACCTTTGGCTCAGGTCACAGCTGCGGACCCATTTAGAGCTTTGCTGTGGCCAAGAGTGCAAAGCTGCCGTAGGACAGCTCCGTCTGCTGAGCCGGGCACCGGCTCATCACAGAGACTCACCAGAACAAAGAGCAGGAGCAGGGGCGAGGAGGATGAGGGGCGGTGAACGTGTTGGACACCACCGTGGGGGGCCTCTTCTCGGGCTCTCGGAACAGGTGCTGCCAAAAGAAGACACCCGAAGGCTACTTAAGGATGTGTCTGGCCCCAGAAGCTGGGCTGCCGCGCGCCGCTTAGGAAGAAAAGCGTCTCCTGGAGGCTGAAGCCTGCTGGGCCTCTGCCCCATCTCTGCCCGGGCGCCTGCACTTCAGAATGGCTCTGGGCTCCTAGGCACAGGGTGACACCCCACCTCAAGGCCGCTCACTGGTGGGAACCTCGCTCCTAAAATGAACAGAGCTTAACGTGGAGGGTTCCAAGTCCAACATCCCTCCCTGCCTGCCCCAGCAGAGCTAAATGTCCTCCATTTCTCACTCTGCCTGATGGCCAGAACCAAACTGGAAAGCTCGACCGGAATTCAGCACCCAGGTCCTTGTTTCTGCGGAGCCACAGGTGTGCGCTCCTCCAGGCAGCGTGGCTCCCGCGCTGCTCACCTGAGTCTAGAGAGCTCTGGTTGGTTGCAGCGGAGCTATTTGCTGCACAACCAGACCAGCGGTGTCATGACTTTTGTGGACAGGTGGTTCCCCTTGTGAGTGCCTGTGGGACCCTGAGGGGGCAGGGGACTAAACCCGGGCTCCGGCCCTTTCCCTCCCCAGCCCGCTTCAACACTCTGCCTCAGCATCGAGCTGGGAAACTGGGGTGGGAGGACGACGTCCCTGCAGGGGTGGTACTGACCACTGACTCTGCATTCTCCCACGTTGGGTTAGGGGGCCACAGCCCTTTGTGCTCAGGGCAACACGCACGCTGGGGTGGAGTCTCAGCATATAAAGCCTGCACTCACCCGGCTGGGCTATCTCCTGCCGCAGAAGAGACTTCCTTCCAGTATATAAAGTCGGGCGCTGTCTTTCGCGCGCCAACATTGGGACAAGTGGTCCGCCCGAGACTCCTGTGCCCAGATCTTCATCCCTGACCCTTTGCTCCCGCTGCCTCCACGGGAACAGAGGCTGCCACTCGCACCTCCCTACACACCAGTCAGCCCCCAGCACCCTCATCACCACCTTCTAGACCCCTGTCTGCACCTCACAGCCTCAACAAGACCCAGGCCAACAATCTGCAGTTAGCTTCTAGCCACCCCCCACCCCCAGGGCACATCTGGGGGCTCTGAGCTGGAGCTCCTGCTGTTCTCTGGCTCTTGGGCTCTTGCATTTTCCCCCTTGAGAGTGAGACGAGACTAAGGAGTCAGTTGGCAGCCCGTCAAGCACCGACTCTGAGCAGTGTTTCCATGGCGATACGGCAGGATCATTTCTCACGGCTACCGGGACGACCCGCCTCAGCTTCAGCAGTGCCACAGTAACGCAAGGACGGTGCTTTCCTGGGTAAGACACTTCCCAAGCCTGTCTCCCTTCCACACCTGCTGCTCCTTTGATCCTAAGGTCATGCCCGGGGGCTGGCTGGGGGGCATTTCATGGATGAAGAAGAAGGACTTGCCTGGGGAGGCAAGAGCTGACCTCCAGAGGAGTTTCCACCTGGACACCCCCAAGAGTCCTGACCACACCCACCTGTGTGGTGGCCCACGAGCAGTGGCCGGAGGGCGGAACCTCCTCTGTTTTGGCTCGGGATTTGGGGTCCTCCTTTGACTTTTGGGGTCCCCCATTGACTTCTGAGAGCCAGTCACTAGGCTCCGTTCTTTAGGGCAGTTGTCTTCAGCGCTAGGATGGGACTGACCGGACACTGACTCACAGTGGGAAGGACCCAATGAAACAACACATTGGCAGGTGGCGGAGCCCAGAGCCCCTCTGCAGCCCGCAGTGTCCATTCCGCATTCCCAAGGTAAGCGGAGAAGGCCTCTGGAGTTACCTGAATTTCCTGTTTGGGGGTAAAGAGGTTCTTGGACAGGACAGTGGACGGAGCGTCCTCTTCAGGGAACTTGATGACTACATCGGCCTGAAAAGATAGAGGGCAGTGCTGAGAGTCAACAGGGCTGAGCCTCAGCAGGACAGGACTTCCTGACCACGAGGCCAATCACTGCTCCCTTCTTCAGTGGAAAACTAAAGGTGGAAGAAACTTCGAGAACAAAGTATCTGCTGAGAGGGCTTCCTAGAGTACGAGATCTAGTTTTCTTACTGGTCAGGCCAGCCCCATGGAGGGGCCTAACATGAAAATCCGGCTGATACATGAGCTATTACAGCTGCAATCAGAATTGCTCAGCGCCCCTGGGAAGTGGGCTTTAGTTACGAGGGCGGGCGGGAGGAAATGGACTCTCCTATGAAAGGCAGCGAGGGTCAGGAGACGGAGTGTGAGCACAGCTCCGGGGGGAACGCGGCTGCCCTCTCCTGCAGGGGGAGCTGGCGACCCTCCCGCAGCCCTACACAATGAACCCACCAGCCTTCCTGTAGCCCAGCCCCGACCACCTCCCCAAAGCCCCCAGAGGCTACTTGGAAAACCCCCAAGGACAGCCTTAGATTGCATTGAGTTTGGGAGGATGGGGAGTGGAGGGAGCACTCCAGGGCAGTGCTCAGGAGGGCTTGGGGCTGCTCATGACCCTAAGGGATCACGTTAGGGCCCGATGTGGCGGGGAGGCTCTAGTTGGGCGACCATGGCCTACTTGGGGTAGTCAATCGCAACCTACCAAGGTGCGTGCATGTGCTCCCGGATTCAGTCCCTCCCGTGCAGGACTGATTCTCTGTCCCCTTGTGTCTGGGCCAGGGGCATCCCGGCACCTACCACATTCCACAGGATGGGGTTCTTCAAAGTGGCATCTCCAATAATCAAGTAGAGGGTGTAGGTGCCGGACGCAGAGTCAAACTCCAGCTTTCTCTCAGACGTGTCCAGTTCAAACTTGTACACATTCTTGCTGTCTGGCTCGGCAACAAACACCACTTCCTGGCCAGTCTTCTGGCTGTGGAGCCGAACGAACGTCTAGGGGGGAACACAAATAAACTTCATCTAATCAGGCCAAAACTGCTTCAGACTCACAATTCTGTCACTGAGGCACTGGTGGTGGTGGTGGGGGGGGGATACCCTGGGGCCTTGTGGGGTGCACAGACCTATCTGAGAGCAGGAAGTGAGGCCAGCACCCCCCCCACCCTGGTCTGTGTGGAGGGAGCAGGGAAAGCTTTTTGCAGCTATAAGGGAGAAAAAAGAAAGGAACCCAGAGGCCAGACAGTTAGTTGTCTGCTACTTGGGGGGTGGGGGTATTGCCAGTTTGTAGATGATTTAAGCCCTTTGCTATTGCTGCGATTTCTTCTCCCTGCCAGTCTTTTGGCCGCTTTGCTGCTCAATTAACTTCTTCACCAGAGGATGAAAAAGAAGGGAAACGAGGTCGAACTCCAAGAGGCCAGTTTTCAATTTCCGAGTGCCTCCAGCTAAAGATTCAGTGGAGGCGGCATGGGGATGGAGAGCAGAGCACAGCTCTGAGCTGGCAGAGCAGACCAGCGTTGGACAGAGCCGGGCTCTGAACAAAGAGCCAGGCGCTGACTTACTGGCCAAGCAGGTAACTTAACCTCCGTGGGTCTCGCTGAGACATGGAGACAAACTTCTAACTAATTGTGGTGCATCTTTTTTTTTTTTTTTTTTTTTTTGCTTTTTGGGTCACACCCGGCGATGCTCAGGGGTTACTCCTGGCTTTGCACTCAGGAATTACTCCTGGCAGTGCTCGGAGAATCATACAGAATGCCGGGGATCGAGCCCGGGTCGGCTGAGGACACGGCAAACGCCCTACCCGCTGGACTATCGCTCCGGCCCCAATTGTGGTGCATCTTAAGATGATCAATGACCCATGTCATACGTGGCCATGGAGCTCACACGCCCATGTCAAGCATGTGAGCTCTACAGCCGGACACACGTGCATGGAACCCCCAGCCACAGCAAGAGCAGCAACATTTACAAAGGGAAGCAGGAGGTGGGGGGGTAACGTGTGTGTTTCTGGGGGGTGGGGTATGTGGGGTCTGGTGTTTCTGGGTGTATGTAGGGGTTATGTGTGGGGTCTGTGTGCGCTTGTGTGTCTGGCCAACGCCCGCATTTGTCTGACCTGGTGAGGAGTGAGTTCAGTTCCCGTGTTCACATCTACCAGCTGGAAGAACAAGGCAAAGTTCTGGTGGCTGTCTGCGATGAACGTGCCCTTGGCCTTGGCCGGGTAGGTCACTCTGCAAGGGACAGTCAGAGAACACGTTTCAGACAGGAGCAGCAGGTCTCCGAGCACGGACTTCAGTCTTGGCCCCCTCTCCCGCTGGAACTCAGACAGAGGCGGGGGATGACGTGTGGTCAGGGAAGAGAGTGAACCCACAAAGTCAGAACTGAGAAGTAGGGAAGGGGGAAACGCTTGGCGGGCATCAAGTCAGGCAACTGATCAGGCAGCACGGGGCCCCCTGGGCGCCCCCAGACTCATGGCACGCCCAAGAGCGGCAAGACCAGACCTAGACCCAGAAGGTGCACAAGGGCATGAAGCGGGCAGGGAGGAGACATGGAGCAAACGGTACTTAGGGCTTTTTCTTTCTTCTCCACACGGCAGTGCTCAGGGGCCACACTGGCAGTGCCGGGGACCACATACAGTGCAGGGACTTGAAACATCACATGGCGACAGCCACAGGCAAGGCAGGTGCATTCACTACTATACTATGATCTCTCTGGTGCCACATCTTTTTCTTTTCAGTGCTCCATTTTTGGTGCCAAGGAGCGAGCTCAGCTGGCATAGCACAAGCCTCGCACATGCAAGGGCCTGAGTTTAGCACGCACGGCCCCCGAGCACTGCTGGGTGTGCCTTCTATAAACAACAACAAAACAAAGACGAAACACAACAGGGGGCCAGAGAGACAGTAGAGGCTAGGGTGCTGGCCTTGCACACGGCTGACCCAGGTTTGATCCCCAACATCCCATATGATGCCCTGAGCCTTGCCTTGAGTGCAGAGTCAAGCAGAAAGCCCTGAGCAATGTCAGGTATGGCCCCAAAGCCAAAACAAACAAAAAGGAAAAGACAAGGAAATCCTGTCTTTCTCCATGGACACCATCTCAAGTAATTTTTCTTCCATAATTATTATTATTTTGTGTTTGTGGAGGTGGGGAGGTCACACCAGGCATGGCTCAGGGCGTTCTCGTGGCTATGTGCTCAGAGATCACTTCTGGGAGTGCTTGGGAGACCAGACAGGGTGCTGGGGATCAAACCCAGGTTGGCTGCATGCAAGGTAAGTACAGTACACGCTGTATTCACTCTCTGGTCCCAGAAAGCAGGACTTAGCCACTTTCTCTACACCGGAAGCTTGACGAGAGATCTTGTCAACCAGCCCTAAACTGAGATTGCTGGAGAGAATAGAGTAGGTAGGGCCTTTGCCTTGCATGTAGCTGACTCAGGTTCCAAGCCGGCACCACATATGGTGGGTCCCCTGAGCCCACCAGGAGTGATCCCTGAGTGCAGAGACAGGAGTAAGCACAGCCAGGTACAGCTCCCAAACAGAAACAAACAAAGCAGAGGGTTAGGGGACAAAACAAGGGACATGGCTTCTAGGACTCACACCCGCTGTCTCAGACTTAGGCGACACTTCCTCTCTCCAGGTCCCCCAACTCTGAAACGCGCTCGGAGACAACTGCTCCAGCAGATACTCAACAAACAGTTTTCTCCACTCCACTGTCATTATTGAAACACCCCAGAAGGGGGCAGCAAGGCCGGTTCTTGGTGACTTCAACGGCCTGGTGGTCGCCCATCTACAGTAAAGCCGGGGCCCCTCCGTACCAATCTTCCTACTTACCGCGTCGTTTTGGGTGCAATGCTCTGATCTTTGTCCACAGTGGAGAGATCAACATTTGTGATGCCAACTTCAGTGGAGATCTTGATTCTGAGCTAGAGTCACACAGAGGAAAAGCACCAAGAGAAGCAGTGAGCAGGGTCGGGAGTGATAGTACAGTGGGTGGAGACAGCGGGGAGGGCTCTTGACTTGCACGAGATGACTTAGGTTTGATCCTCAGCATCCCAAAGGGTCCCTGAGCACCTCCAGGAGTAACCCCTGAGCACTGCTGGGTGTAGCTCCCAAACAAAGGTAAGCAGTGAGTACACCAGGAAGTAACATACATGTCCAGTTTGTTTTCTTTCTGCTTTTTGGTCACACTGGCGATGCTCAGGGGGTTACTCCTGGCTCTGCACTCAGGGGACCGTATGGGATGCTGGGGATCGAACTAGGGTCAGCTGTGGGCAAGGAAAACGTCCCTCCCCGCTGTACTATCATTCGGGCCCCAGTCAATTTTTTTCTACTTTTTTTTTTTTTTTGGGGGGGTTTGGGCCAGACCCAGCAGTGTTCAGGAGACAGGCGTGCTGAGACCAAACTCAGTTCCTGAGTGCAAAGGTAAGCTTCCAGCTCACCCTGCTTTGCTAACTCTATGGCACCCCCAATTTTTCTACTATTTATGGTGAGCAAAAGCAGGAAAAAATTCTAGGGTAGGAGTGTTCATGATTACATTCAATTGCCCATTCATGAATATATAAACACACACATAGTTAGCATACTCTTGTGTGAGGCCTGGTTTGACCCCACGTACCACAAAAAAAAAGTAAATTAAAAAGACTAATACAAAAAGACAAGAAAACACCCAGGACAAAGCATGCTAAAAGGAGAGTCTACTACTCTCCCGCCAAGTCCTCAAACCAGAAACGCTCGATGAAGTGATCACGTGACCGATGACGTGGGAGAGGAGAGGAGGGAGAGGAGGTGAGAGGAGGTGAGAATGGGGGCTCTGGGTCAGTCCCGCTGCCGGGGTTACTGCTCTAAACGTGTTTGTGCTGCTCTGATCACCCTCGTATGATTACTGTACGGCAGTAAAGGCTGCAAAACTGTTTTCATTAAGAAAGAAAATACCTAAATCCTCAAAGAGAAAATAAGCTAGAAGTTTACTGATGGGAAATTCTGGAGTTAGAATCAAAGTTTGAATGTGCAAATTAATGCAAACCTCAGGCACTTTTTATGCGCAAACACTGATCTGTAAGCCTTCCAAATATTTGATAAGCTCCAGTGTAATGCTGAAGGAAATCCCTGCCAAATCCACTGGCTTGGAGGCTAAGTCGGGAGCCAGGGGAAGAGCGGGAGGGTGGTACAGATAATGGGAAGCAGCCCGCAGTTTGAAAATGTATTATCAAGGTGTGACTGTCTCGGATCAAGGTCAAAGGAGAAAAATTAAAAAGGGATTGAGGTAGCTGCTAAGAAATTTACAACCTTCTCTTCAGCCACTATAATAGCTATTTTGCCTCAATCACCAGGCTGACTAGGAGTGTTCTGTTTTGCTTAAACTGAAAAGAAACCAGGGGGTGCCTGAGTCCGAAGAGGTAGTACAAAGAACGGGAAGGCTGGGGTCAGCTCCCAGCAGCCCCGCCCCCAGCACCGCTAGGACAGACCCTAAGCACTGAGCCAGTGCAGCCCCCATCACAAACGCCGTCCCCAACCCCAGAAAGCCTCCGTGTGAAAGAATACCAGAGTCCAGTGTCCAGAATCGCCCTCGCTCTCCAATCCATGGACACACAGCAGTTATCATCAGCCTCACTGCTTGTCCCCGAGGCTAGGAACCAGGTAAATGACGGGCGGAGGGGACAGGAGCTGGCCCCAGAGAGAGAGCGATGCGTGGCGTCCTGCTCCCCTACTGACCCAGAACCAGAGCAACCTCTGCTTTACAAGCACAGCCCTGGCGGCAAAACAGAGCAGGCGCGCTAGAGGCAGCCACACAGCTCGGAATGGGCTACTGACGCTCTTGTTCATCTGTTCCCGTTGTTTGGGCCGCATCAGAGGTGCTCAGGGGTCCACGGAGCCGCTGCGGAATGAAGCTGCACCTCCCAGACGTAAAGTACAAGGCCCAGCTGTCCACTCTCCCCAGCACTATGCTCCTGACTGGGGGGTGAGCTCCCAAGTAAGGGCTGGGGACCCCCAGGGCCACACCTGGAGGTGTCTGGGGACCTCCAGTGCCAGGGGATCTAACTCGCCCATGCAGGAGAGGACATGCCTGGCCCTGAACCATCTCCCCGCCCCACAGGCAGGACAGGCTGTGGACACCCCTTTCCCTACGCGCCTAGAGGGCAGAGGGGACACAGAGACGGGAAAGTGTGCTGCAGTCCCAAAGGGAAGCCCACTCCAAGGTAAAATGATGCACGCCTGGATCGTTGCTTTCTTGGAAGGACAGACAAGGTACCACGGAGGCGCAGGAGCAGGAGCTGTGACTCCGGGCCGAGAACAGACCGGAGGCGGGAGACCACGGAGCCAGAGGCGCCTCTCCAGTCTGGGGAGAAAGCGGAGTTGGGCGGGACCCACCCGTAAAAGCAATTCTCTCTTGAGTAACCACGCTGCAATTTTCGTCCCACATTAACCAGATAATTTCCTTTTCACTTCTGACTTATCCTTAAGGACTCATCAATTTGTAAATGTGATCTTGAAATCATCATGCCACTTAAAAGCCCATCAACAGGATACTAGTCCAATAAATAATGGGGCAAGAACACCTGACTACGGAGCAATTACAAAGGACACGGCGGGCCCTGTGGCGACACTACCTCCTCGCCTTTCAATACAGCCGGGGTTCACGGCAGCTCAGAGTTCACGCCACTTCCTGTCGCCGGCCCTGGTGACTGGGAGACTCTACCTCTCAGCCCTGCGAGAAGACCCCTGCACTTCCTGCAAATTTTTCTGTGCTGAACTTTACACACCACTTTTACTGTTTCTTTAAACACAGACTGTCTGGGCCAGGGAAGCAGCTTCTAGGGCTGAGCAGGCATTCTGTGTGCAGGGGGCAGAGGGTTAATTTCCAGTATCAAAAGGTACCCCGTCAGATGCAGCCATAAGCACGGCAGATGTGGCTTAAAACCCAAAAATAAACAAACAAACAAACAAATCCCAGAGGCATCTGAGGACCAGGGAAACGGCTCTGAGGGCTACAGCACAGGCTTGGCAAGCGAAGGCCCAGCCTGGTGCACTGAGCGCCCGCTCTGGCGCCCGAGCACTCCGGGAAGGAGAACAATGCCAAGCTGAGCAACTCCGAAGCAGCCCGAGCAGTGCTCGGGAAACCTTCCAACCAAACCAAGTCTCCGAGGGAAGAGAACGTGGGTCCGATGCTTTTCTCCCTTTTGTTTGCCATTTTCCTCGGCACCCGTGGGGGCCGAGACCTGGGGCCTCGGCACGCAGGGGATGCATGAAGCCACAGCCCGGCCCTAATTTCTTCTTTTCCTGGTTCTTTGTTTTGGGGCCTTAGCTGGTAGTTTCTGGGGAGAGGTGATGCATGGGGAGAGACTAGGCCTCCCACCTGCAAAGCACGTGCTCCAGCCCACCCGCCTCCCACTAGAGACATTGACGTATTCAAAAGGGTCACCCCAAACTAAGCTAAAAATGAAAGCAAGCGTACACCAACAGACAAAAGTACTGCTCCATAAACACAATTTAAAAAATAATCACTCCTAGGCCAGGGGAAGCGGCTCAGCAGCAAGCCTGGTAACCACGGGACGTGGGCGGGGCTCCCTCTCCCTCGTCACAGATGGGTACCACAAACAAGTTTAAAGATCCGTGTAAGGGGCCGGACTGATAGGACAATGAATAGGGCAATTGCCTTGCGCCATAAGGGTTGGTTCTCAGCATCCTATATGGTCCCCCCAAGTACCGCCAGCAGTAAATCCTGAGTGCAGAGCCAGAAATAACCCCAGAGCATCGCTGGGTGTGACCCAAGAGAAAAAAAAAATTGTGGGACACAGTACGACCGAAACCCAAACACGAACATCTTTGTAATTGTATATCTCACGGTGGTATAATAAAACATTTTTTAAAAAAAAAATTTTTGTGTAAGGCACCTCAGTGGATCCTAATCATCACGATCACGATCTTCCCATTGATCATCTATATGCTAGAGCGGGCACCAGTAATATCTCCATATGTCCTGTCTCATGCCAGTAGAGCCAGGGGCATCGGCTTGCTACAGGAACATAAAGAGCCTCAAACCATTATATTAGGTCATGGGAATGACCTAATGTAATTGTTACTGGAATTTGGCATATCAAATACAACAGGAGAAGCTTGCCAGGCTTGCCGAGTGGGAGGTAAACTCTTTTAAACACCTCCAAATAAAGCATTTATTGATGAACAGCGCGGCCGCTATGCCACGCAAGCCGGGCTGTGATGGGCTGGTCTGCTGGGTGGAGTTCTGACGAGAGGGAAGTCCAAATGTGGAAAAATGGCAGCGCCCGTGGAGTGAGTGTGGTGGTCTGGCTTGTTGTGAGGCTCTGCCGAGGTGGTGGGCCAGGGGCTAGAACCCGCCATGCGTCCCGACTGCCTCATGAACGGCTGTGCACAGGGAGAGCAAGGAACAGCTCTGCCCCATGTCTGAGAGACTCTGGACCAGCATACCTGGGCCAGACTCATCTTAATCATAGTGATTTTTAAAAAAAAGCCACAAAATTTCCAGTTTTTGCATTGAATCCTGACTCCGAATTTCCAGGGAAGCCCAGCATCAAATACAGACTGTTCGTCAGGACTCAGCTGTGTGTTTACTCGACACAAACGTCAAAAGCATTCCTGGACAACCAGAACACCAGGATGACAAAGGCTAATCGCACTGAACTCAAGTCGCCTCTGGTTCACTCCACTAGGCCTTAACTGAAAAGGCCCCGAGTTGGCAATTTCTTTGTAGCACAGAGAGTGCACAGGCCTGTTCCCAAACAGAGAACATTAAACAAGTTCTTCTCCCCAAATCCTGCTACAAATGTGTCTCCGGGAACATAAAAAAGTGAAGTGGGGCTGGAGCTATAGCACAGTGGGTAGGGCATTTGCCCTGCATGCGGCCGACCTGGGTTCGATCTCTGGCATCCTATATGGTCCCCTAAGCACCGCCAGGAGTAATTCCTGAGTGCAGAGCCAGGAGTAACCCCTGAGCATTGCCAGGTGTGACCCAAAAAAGAAAAAAAAGAGAGAGAAGTGTTTTTACGCTGTTCTCTGAAAACAAACTGAGAAGTTAAAGTCTTCCTGACTGGTTCAAAGCCCAGCTGCACGGAGTCTAGTGTAAGTCTTCAGCCCAACAAGGCAGGATTAGTTTTGATAACGGGAGAGAGACTTGTTCAGCTACTTTAAATGCAGCTCGCCTGTAACATAATGACTCACACTAGCCCTTTCTTTTGCCCGTGGTGCATGCAACGTACACCTCAAAAGATGTTTTAATGCCAGGAAATGCAGTCTTCCTGGGAGTAATAGCTTCCCTATTTAGCTCATTACGGTCAAAAATGATGGTACATTAGGGGCAATTAATACTATCAAAAGCATCTGAAACCCTCGCTTCCGAGACAGCACAGCCAAGGCCAGCGACTGCTGGTACCTGTCTTCCACACCCAGCTAACATCAACGTGCTCAGACCATCACAGCAGATAAACAGGCCCTGCTGATACTCCGGAGGGGCGAAGCAGAAGGACTAAGGTTACAGAGAACCGGTCAGCGCCCACACACCAATGGGAAGCTCGCTTCACCACTGAGAAGGAAATTGCAGAGGCTCCAATAATCAGGGACTGTTCCCATTACGTGAGTAAAAGCTATTAGCTGTTATTTCTGCTATTTTGTACTTAAAATAACTTTTCCAAGGACATAGAAACACCAGATTTTATATTAAAAAAAAAAAAACCTGTTGGAGTAATAAAAAAACCTTCTAAATCTAGAAATTCTCCCATATGCTTATGGTCAACTAGCCTTACTCATGGGGTTCACCTGGCCACATGCTCAGGCTGGTACAGTGGTGACAGTGGGCGGGCCACCAGAGCCACAGCCAGCGGCGTGTGGGGAGCCACACAGTAGCACATACTTTACCACCCGAGCTAACCCTCCCCAGCTGCTTAGCTGATTTTTGGCAAGGATGAAGAAAATACAACAGGGAGGCTAAGGTGCTTGCCCTTTACAAAGCTGGCCTGGGTTCAAATGCCCGGTACTCTGAAACACCACCAGGGTCTCTCCTGAGCAGTCATTTAGACCATCAAGTGTGGCCCCAAATAAAAAAAAAACAACAACAAAAGCCATATATAGGTAGCAGAATTTAAAAAACTGCCATTGGAACAATAAAACCCAAATCAGGGCAAGTGAATAGTCCAGAAGGCAGGGGCGTTGCCTTGCATGCAGCTGACCCGGTTTGATGCCTGGCATCCCAAATGGTTCCCTGAGTACCACCAGGAGTAATTCCTGAGTGCAGAACCAGGAGTAACCCTGAGCATCGCCAGGTGTGACCCAAAACAAAACAAACAAAAATAAACACACAGAGAGCTTAAATTCAACCTA
>JAJIBD010013888.1:0-52706 GCA_021461705.1 Cryptotis parvus
AATGAATGAATGAATGAATGAATGAATGAATGAATGAATATAAAAAATAAAAAGCTTTTAAAAAAGTTGAACAAAGATAAGAAATCACCAGCCTTGCTAGTAATCGTGACCTAACTGAAAGCTCTCAGAGAATGGCGGTGGGAGTGTGACTAAGGTAAAACCTTGGAGCCCGTGAGGAATGGTTTGCAGCTGAGCATGGCCGCCTTGCAAATATTTAGTCAGGAGTTTAACCTTTCAGTGCGCCACATGCATGGAGAACTAGCCTGGCTGCCTTACTGAATCCAGTCCTGGCCAATACAAGTGATTTTTGACCACACTACAGCCAGGTGTGTGTGAACACCACAAGCAGGACATACCAGCCCAGGTGAGCATCTATGTGAGAGCCTCACAGTGACCTCCAGCAACCACAAGCCTCAGAATGGGTGAGCGCACTGCCCCGCTAGAGAGTGTGAGGCCTGAGGAGCAGGTGCGAGCACCACAACTAAATGTGCTCAACCCTTGATGAGTAACGTGGCTGAGCATGGGAGCACATCAGAAACATGAAGGAACAGGGAGATGGCTCAAAGGGCTGGAGCACAAGCTTTTTTCCTGGTGGAAGCACCAGATTTAGTCCCCTTCACCACAGGGTCCACTACCACCCACCATCTTGGCACTTCCAGGTGTGAGCCGGTTTACAGAGCTGTGAGTAGCCCCTGGGCAGGGAGTCTTGTATCTCCAACCTGAAAAAAAATGTGCAAACCGACAGGGCTGGAGAGATAGTACAGAAGGGAAGATTGTTGCCTTTGTGTGAGGCTGACCTGCTCTGATCCCCTCATGGTATAGGTTTCCCAAGCATCATCAAGAGCAATCCCTGAGCTCTACTAGGTGTGGCTTCAAAACAAAAAACAAAATTTATTTTATAGGCTTTCATTGCATAATAATCACATGGTATAACTCAGTTTGTCATGACTCTTAAAAGGTACACAGAGCAGCTATGTATTCCCCAGTGGCTTATGGATTTGCATTTGAGCCGAGAGCCTAGAATTCTCAGCCCACACTCCATGCCAGTGTGTAAACAAGCCCTTTAGAGATCACTTGCACCAATCCCACGAGTGGATGGGCAGCAGGGAGCACCAGCTGACCCCGCTGGGGTGGGGGTGGGGAGCTGGAGTTGGTTGGCGGTTGGTTTTGGTTTTGAGTCAGATCTGTCTGTGCTCAGGGCCTGTTCCTGGCTCTCTGCTCGGGAATCTCTCCTGCTGGGGCTCAGGAGACTGTTTGTATCCCAGGGATCAAAGCTTGTTTTTGTGCAAGGCAAGAGCCCTGCCTGCTCTACTACCTCTAGGTCTCCGTCCTCCCCCTCTCCCACCACTAGAAATATTAAGTGCCCATCCTTGGAACTGTTATGCATGTGGGTAATAAAGAGTTCCTATACCACATGAAACAGTCATCAGAAGCTTCAAAAAATAGAAATTTCTTGTTGCAGGACTCCTCTAAGAGCCCCCTTTCTCTAGATGCTATGGAGGTTTTTCCAGGTGGATCTTGGCTCAAGACACTAGCATATAAAAAGACATTAGGTGAGGTGCTGGGAGAAATTACCTGAGGGCATTTGACCCTTCCTGCCAGGGGAAGTTACATTTGGCTTGCAGCTCCTCCCAGCTCTGCTAGGAGGCTTTGAATTAGCTCTGGGTTCTTGTACATTTCTATAGAGCTATTTTCCTGTTTTCATCTCTAGATAGCCCAGCCCAGAATGGGCTGGGGGAGTTTGGGCAGATTTCTGGCTATAAGATAAGCTGCAAGAAGAAAGAAACCCTTTTTTTCCCCTTTTTGCCATTTCGGCTTCCCTTGGTGTTTTGCTTCTCCGTCCTCTCCATTCTCTGTTGGGCCTCAACACGTGGTGGCAGCCATCTTGACCTGCACCTGGCTGGGGCCTAGCTGGGAACCCAGAGTCTGGAGGTTTTCCCTGCTTTTGGATTGTATATTGGAACCTGTAATAGTAAAGCCCTTTTTACAACTGCATCGGATTCCTGAGTTTTCATCCATTCCTTGCCGGCTTCAGAGGTAGAAGGGAATTCGCTTCCCGGCACTGTTGGGGACCCCTGGCGGCGCTCCCTGACAATTTCTCATGCTCTAGATAAATCTGAAGATTACACACTGTGGCAGAGTCAGGAAATAGATGCAAGGCGCTGAAGACAGAGCATTAGATAAAGAAACTAATGATGGCTCGAATCTTCGGACAGATTAAATTTTATACATTTGTTCTCACATTGTGGGGAAAATTGTGGTCAATTTTCTCAAGTGTAGTATTTCGACAATAGTGCACAAATTGAGGGGCTGGAGGGATAGTCCAGTGGGTAGGGCATGTGCCTTGCATGTGGCCGGACCCAGGTTTGATCCCGGCATCCCATATGGTTCCCTGAGCACCGCTAGAAGTAATTCCTGAGTGCAGTCAGGAGTAACTCCTGAGCAATGCTAGGTGTGACCCAAAAAAGCAAAACAAAACAAAACAAAAAATAGTGCACAAATTGATAACTAAAGTGTGAACTATTTTGTCAGACTGGAAAAATGTTCACAAAATGATAACAAGGAAATACACGTTGATTTGGACTATTCAAATTTAATATAGTTATAAGTACTCTATGCATCCATATTTTCCTTCTATTACCCCTGCTAGTGCTCCAGAGACCATATGTATTGCTGGGGATCAGATCCAGGTAGGCTGGTATATGAGGCAAGGGCCTTACCTACTGTACTTTTCTTACCTGCATGTTTTAGAAAAAACCTCACCCTAGTTTCTAATCCAATAAGCTTTTTAGTTTTTCTTTTTTTTTTTTTTTTTTTTTTCTTTTTGGGTCACACCCGGCAATGCTCAGGGGTTACTCCTGGCTCTGCACTCAGGAATTACTCCTGGCGGTGCTCGGGGACCATATGGGATGCCGGGGATAGAACCCTGGCCGGCATGAGCCGGCCGCGTGCAAGGCAAACGCCCTACCCGCTGGGCTATCGCTCCCGGCCCTTTAGTTTTCTTTTGAGAACATACTGACAGTGCTCAGGGTTTACTTCTGGCTCTGAATTCAGATATCACTCCAGGGGATACCTGAATATCACTTAGGGAATCATATTGAGTGCAGGGGTGCTAGAACCCAGGTTGGTCACACCCAAAGCAAATGCCTTACCCACTATATCATCTCTCTGGCCGGCACCACAATTTTTAGCAAAAAAAATTTATTTATTTATTTTATTTATTTATTTATTTATTTATTTATTTATTTATTTATTGCTTTTCTTTTTGGGTCACACCCGGCAAATGCTCAGGGGTTACTCCTGGCTCTGCACTCAGGAATTACTCCTGGCGGTGCTCGGGGGAACCATATGGGATGCCGGGGATCGAGCCGGGCAGGCATAGGCTGGCCGCGTGCAAGGCAAACGCCCTACCGGCTGGGCGATCGCTCCGGCCCAATTTTTTTTAAATTTATTTATTTATTTATTTTTGCTTTTTGGGTCACACCCGGCGACGCTCAGGGGTTTCTCCTGGCTCTGCACTCAGGAATCACTCCTGGCGGTGCTCAGGGGACCATATGGGATGCTGGGGATCGAACCCGGGCCAGCATAGGCCGGCCGCGTGCAAGGCAAACGCCCTACCCGCTGGTAGTTTTTTTTATTTTAGTATAAATTGTACAACAATTTTGGAGGACATATGGCATTAGTATGAACTGGTAAAGCAGGGAAAGGAACTGATGGGAACAGGAGACTAGAAAAAAGAAATCAGCTATTAACTACAATAAATCCAAAGTGTCTAACATATGACAAGTCATCTAAGGATGAACAGCCAAGTTTCCTGCTCTTAGGAAATTTAGATTTCAGTGGGAAATGAAAGAACGGCAATAAACAAAACAATTTAAACAACAGTAACTTAAATCCATGAGTCTTTTGAGGGTAATAAAAAAATCTCAGAAAAGGGAAAGTGAAGTGTGAGGATGATAGTTGCAATTAAAGTAGAATAGTTGGGAAGGGCTGGAGAGATGACGGTACAGTGGGTAAGGAGCCTTGCATGCAGCTGACCCTGGCTCCATCCCTGGAACATCCCTGCCAAGAGTGGTACTGCCTGCTGGGAAGGGGCAGAAGAAAAAATGTAAGCTAAAGTTCAGCAAGGATATTTAAGTCAAAAATCTACTTTCTTCCTTGGTTTCTGGGTCACACCAAGAGCTGCTCAGAGACTACTGCTGCTTTGGGGTTCAAGGATCACTCCTGGTGGTGTTTGGGGGACTGTATAGGGTGCTGGGAATCAAATCTGTGTCTCCTGTATGCAAAACATAGGCTCAGTCTATTGAACCCTCTCTCTGCACCCCAAGTCAAAGTTTGAAGGAATAATAGTGTATCCTTGGGTATATTCGAGGGTTGACTGTCATGGCCACTAAGGAAGAGCATCCTGGCAGGCATGGAAGCAGCAAAGGAACAGCAAGAGCTAGGGAGGAGAGAGGATAGAAGAGATCCTCCCTAAGGCCCAACATACTTGCTCTGCAAGATGGGGGTGGCACTGTTGAGTTTTGAACTGAGATCTACGAAACATTTTATTTTTCTCATGGTGCCACGGATCACCCTCGAGGTGTTGCAGGTGTGGCTTCAGTGCCCGGCTGCATCGGCAGGTGGCAGACAGAAGACAGCCTTGTCTACACCCAGGACTCTCTGCCCTATGGGCCCTGGATGGTTGATGGTCTGACATAGAAAAATATTGAGCCCACTGGGCCCCTGAGATGAACCAGATCTATGGCAGAGCCTGGCAAGCTACCCATGGTGTATTCCATGTGCCAAAAACAGTAACAATAATGGACCTCATTCCCAATGAATGGAAATGTTACTGGCGCCCACTAGAGCAAATTGATGAACAATGGAAAGACAAGACAAGCCTTGGATCAAACCCAGGGCCTCATCAATGCAAAGCCTGAGCCCTACTAGTGAGCTTATAGCCCCAGAACTGTCAGGCATTTTCATGTTTGGGGGCCTTAGGTCACACCTGAAGGTGCTCAGGACTACTCCTGGCTCTGTGCTCAGGGGACTCCTACGTGGTGCTGGGGATTGATCAGTCTTGGCAGCACTGCAAGGCAAGCACCTTACTCACTGTCCTGCCTCTTTGTCCCTGTCAAACATTTTCAAAGGAATTCATTTCTGCATTGAAAATGACCTGGGGCCCCTCCCCTCCATTTTGTCGAGCCTGGTGGCCCCATCCAGGAGCTGCCCTGGGGCGACCAGCCATGGCATGCAGTCTCAAATGAGGCTGGGGAAGCTGGAACTCGGCTCTCCCCAGGCTCAGCTGACCATGGGGCTCCCAGGAGGACAGATGGGTTTTGGGAGTGGGCCTATCACCTCTGGGGGTCCCGGAAGCAGCCAGATGAGACTCGCCCACCACACTAGCCACCACCTTCGCTGTTCAGATGCTAACCATGAGGCCCCTAAGTTGTGCTGCCGCTTGCAGCCACGCGGTCCATCAAACTAGTGGAAACAGTTATGTCCTTTAATGTACTGCATTCTACGATGTGTAGGAAAGTTAGGTGGGATGGAGAGATAGAGAGGAGAGAAAAGACATACAGAACCCGCTAAGTAGTTGAGGTGTGGGAGAGGGGGGGGAGGTGGGGACATTGGTGATGGGAGATGGGTTCGGGTGGAGGGATGGGTGTTGGAACACTGTAGAACCAAAACTCTACATGAGCATCTTGAAATTGCATGTCTAAAAGTGGTGTAATAAAATTTGGGGGAAATTTTTTTTTGAATTATCTGGGAGAGGGGCTGGAGCAATAGCCCAGTGGGTAGCGCGTTTGCCTTGCACTTGGCTGGCCTGTGCCGGCCCGGGTTCGATCCCTGGCATCCCATATGGTCCCCTGAGCACCGCCAGGAGTAATTCCTGAGTGCAGAGCCAGGAAAAACCCCTGAGCATTGCCGGGTGTGACCCAAAAAAGCAAAAAAAAAAAAAAAAATGACCTGGGGGAAAGAAAAGATAAAGGTAAAAAACCCAGAGAGATGGGCAGGAGGCAAAGCCCGGCAGTGGGAGAAAAGGGATGAGAAGCCGAGAGTACGGAGAATATTTGAAGAAAGAGGAACAGAATTGATAATTTATTGATTGGATTGGGATGTTTCAAGATGACTCTACACTTGGAGACCTAACAAGGAGGATAGAATTTGGGGCCAGAGCCATAGTACAACAGTAGCCTTACGGGTTGATCCATGTTCAATCCCTGGCACCCCACATGACCACCCCCCATCCCTTGCCAGGAGTTATTCCTCAGCATGGAGCCTGGAGTAAACACTGGGCACCACCAGGTGTGGTCCAAATCCCTACCCCCAAACCAGAAAGATAGAATTTATAGTTGCTGAGAAGAGGAAGACAATAGGAAAATCAGATTTATAGAGTAGGATTAGGAGGTCAGCGTTGTCTTGTTCCTTTTTTTTTCCTTTTTTTGGATCACACCCAGCAATGCTCAGGGGTTATTCCTGGCTCTGCACTCAGAAATTACTCCTGGCAGTGCTTAGAAGACCACATGGGATGCCGGAGATCGAACCCCGGTCGGCCATGTGCAAGGCAAATGCCCTAGGCACTGGACTATCACTCCAGCCCCCAGGAGGTCAGCTTTGAACCTGCTGCATTTGAGATACATATTATACACCCAAATGAAGATTTTAAAAAAATTTGCTAAAAAAATGTCTAGGCTTGCATCTAGAAATGACTCAGTGGCAAAACGTACCTGCCTTGAAAGCATGAAACTGAAAGTCTGATCCTGGTGCTCTGCTGTGTGGGATTCTTAGCACCACAACTGTGTGTACAACCTCCCACGCACCACAGCAAGCACCAAATGGAAACATGTGGCCCCATTAGCCACCTCAGGTAGTTTGTGAGCACCAAGGGGTCCAGACTCTTATATACAAAGGTCAGAAAAAAGCACAGAGCAAGGAAGCAGAAAAGAGGAAGCTCCATCACTATTGGAGAGGATGGATTGATCCAGATATAACGGAAAACAGTGAAAATATTTCTCAAAATATCCAAAATAGGTCTACATATCGACAATCAACCTCTCTGCGGGTATCTGTCCAAAGGACACAAAAGCACTGATTTGAAAAGATACGCACACACCTCTGACATATTGCAGCACCGTTGACAGCAGTCAAGATCTGGAAACAATCCAAGGGCCCAGGAGCAGATGAAGGGATTAAGACGATGCGGTGTGCACATGATAGAACACCACTCAGCTATAGGAAAAGGAAACCTTGCTTCGTTGTGGGTGTGGCTGGAAGTAGAGGACACGTGTAAGTGAAATAAATCACGACAAAGATAGTTACCAGATAATCTCACTCACACAAAGGAAGGGAATAGTCAAGTGCAATGAAAAGAAATCCTTAAGTTGGTGACAGAACTGAGGTTCCAGAGAGGAAGCAAGGAGAGGGTTGAAAGGGTTGAGAAGATGCAATAGACTGTGGTATAGGATATGGTTTAGCGGGGTGGGGGGGGGCGTGAGTAACACTGCATCCCTAAAATAGATAAAATGTGTTTATAATCTTGGAAGCCAAAATTATCGTGGAAAAATTCTACTTTGGAGATGCCACTTGAGGAGTTATTAGAGAGACTGATGCCATTAGACTGGAAGAGTTCTTCCCAGACATAGTACACAAGGTAATTGCAGCTTCCAACATCAAAAGCTCAGCAATGGGGAACTGGCAGGAAGACTGAGCAGGTGAAGTCTTCTTCACCTACACCTTCCTGTCGTGAAGCAGGAAAGTCAACTGGGGAGGTGGTATGCCAGGGCAATAGAAGAGTGAAGAGGGCCCGGAGCGATAGCCCAGCGGGTAGGGCGTTTGCCTTGCATGTGGCAGGCCTGTGCCAGCCCAGGTTTGATCCCCAGCATCCCATATGGTCTCCCGAGCACCGCCAGGAGTAACTCCTGAGTGCAGAGCCAGGAGAAACCCCTGAGCATTGCCGGGTGTGACCCAAAAAAGAAAAAAAAAATAGAAGAGTGAAGAAAGGAACAGACATGAAGAGCACTGGAAAAGATAAGAAGTTCTGCTTTGTAAAAGAAAAAAGTTCTGCTTTTTGTATTCACTAAATCAAAGAGTTGCTATCACAATTGAAAAACAACAATCCGGGCCGGAGCGATAGCCCAGCAGGTAGGGCGTTTGCCTTGCCACCTGCGCCCGGCTCATGCCAGCTTGGGTTCGACCCCCGGCATCCCATATGGTCCCCGAGCACCGCCAGGAGTAATTCCTGAGTGCAGAGCCAGAAGAAACCCCTGAGCATTGCCGGGCGTGACCCCCCCCCCCAAAAAAAAAAAAAAAAGAAAGAAAAAGAAAAAGAACAATCCATTATTTGTCAACAATGTACTATTCTAACTTTCAACAATTTTTTAATACCTGGTAAGAATTATCAGCACTTGAGGGATATTTTTTGTAAACATCCCTCAAATTTTAAGAGCTTAGTTTGTTGTGGACAAATTTCTCTTTCTGTGATCTCTGAGTTACCAACAAGCAGTATATAACTGGAGGTTCTGGAGACAATAAGTGCAACTGAAAATCACGGTAGGGCCATGGGGATGGTATAGTAGGTGGGGTTCTTTCATGTGGCCAACCTGGGTTCATATCCTATAGGGTTCTGCGAGTCTACCAGGAGTGATCCCTGAGCACAGAGTCAGGACTATCCCCTGGGTACCGGTAGGTATATCCCCAAAACAACAACAAAATTACTCTAAAAGAATGAATTAGGCTAAGTGTGATCATTAAGGGTGAAAAGAGGGCCCTACATACGTGTGAACTTCAGAAGAGATTGCCAAGGTCCATGCTTTGTGCACATTACCAGAGACATCCCAGTGAACTCATGCAAACGCCTAAGAGAGTAGTCAATAGAATCAAAGGTTGTTCTCTGAAGCTTTCAGTGCTCCAAGCCTCATTGATCTCTCCTGCTTCTACAGTGCTAGCACACTCACGGGGTTCCCTTCTACTGTATTTATCTTTGGTCACACAAGTGAGTGTTTCTGTACTGCTATATGTGCTTCTGCTTATTGTTGCCGGCAAAGAAATCATCTCATTAGTCAATATTTGATGCCACTAAAATGTAGTGGCGGACTTATTTTGCTTGTTAAAAAAATATGTGGTCTGGGCCAGGCTTAGTGGACATGGCTAACCTCAGGTCCATTTACTATTGGCTGCTGTGACTGAGAGACCTCTGCAGCACTGCTCACTGACGGGGCTGAGGTGGGACTGGAGAAGGACTGCAAGCTTGTCTGAGGTGACAGCAGGAACAGCAACTCATGTACCTTATTTCCTCTTTCCTTGCATTACTGTGATCAGGTTCTGAAGATGGGGGAAGGAGAAAGCGAAGGGACAGGGTGAGGAAGGAGAGAGAGAGAGAGAGAGAGAGAGAGAGAGAGAGAGAGAGAGAGGAGGAGGAATTAACCTAAATCCTATCACCTCTTAAGACCTAGTTGTCAATATAATACAACATCACTGCTGCTGTATTTGTGTCATTGAAACAGTCAAAAAATTGTACCTATGTTCAAAAGGGGAAGAAAAACAGTGGGAATATTACTCAGCCCTAGCCTGTCCTCCAGCTAGAGCAATTCACCTGGTCCCCATGCACAAAACACATTTCCCCTTTTCTCCAGAGTTCCCATTATAACATCAGGTTCAAGGTTGGAGTCTAGGATCTCATCATGTAGATGAGTTTGTGCTGGTGCTCCAGCTGTTTCCCCTCTGGTTGGTGCTACTGTCCCTGATTTGGGGGAGTGTCACATTACAGCTTTCTGAGGCTCTGCTCAGCAAAGATGCTCAGTAACTCTTTGAGCAGTCTTCCCACCTGACGGCCTCTCTTGCCTGGAGCACCTCACCTCTTAGTAAATGTACTCAGGCTATCTAGGGAAATGGACAGACAGCTCTTCTCCACAGCCCGTTTTCTTAAAGAGCTGCTTCTTGGAGAGAAAGACCTTGAGAGGAGAGCTTTGGGGCTATCGAGAGAATCCAAGGGTTAACACACTTGCCTTGCCTGTGGTCAAACCCAGTTTAAATTCCAGGTACCGCATGTGACCCCCTGAGCAAAGTGTCAGGAGTAATCCTTGAGCACAGTGACAGCAACCCTCCAGCCCCCAAAACTAAAAAAAAAAAAGAAAAGAAATGAAAAAAATGAAGAAAAGAAGAAATTTTAGTCAAGTTGAAACTCATCCCTTTGAATCCCCATCATTGTACCCCCTAAGCACAAACTCTGAAAATAGTGACTACCAAGAACAACCTCCTTGTGTTTCCAGCTGGGAAAGGCCACATAAAAAAACGGCAGTAGGCCTTTTTGTCCAGTGCTACGATTCACAAACAAACACACAAAGAACAATCACTAGCACAAGTCCCCGCTTAGGAGCTGGTAGCATCTCTCAAGAACATACGCAGGGAATGGAGACTATTATGGCCACCATGGATATGCTCCTACTCATTCAAAGCTGATGCTCAGCAAACTTTGGATCTATGTCAGAAGTGTTAGCACCTAAAAACTTAAGCATGAGTCAGTAATATTAAAACTATGTATAAAAAGTGAATGTCTGAGGTATTTAGTCAAGAAAAATCCTCAAATAATTGGATAATAATTGTGAGCACTACCTAACATTTATACATGTCAGTCAGTATTGAGTTGTTTATGCATATTACCAAATTATGTTCATTTGGGGTTTTTTTTGGGGTGCATACTTAATGCCGCCTGGGGGCTAACTACCATATCTGAGCTCTGCTTAGCCCTGCTCAGGAGACAATGTGGCTCTGGGGATCAAACCCAGGCCTCCTGCATGCAAAATATACCTTGGATATGCTTAGCCTGTTTAATTAGCTTTCCAGTCCCTGTTACTAAAGTATTTGATCTTTACAACAGGTATGAAGTAGATGTTATATTATCTCCAAGATAAAAGAAAATTAATATACAACAAATTTACATAACTTGGGATGGAGAGATAGGACAGAAGTTAAGGCATTTGCCTAGCATGTGGCAAACTCAGTTTACCACCCCCTGTCCCCACCAACACACACACACACACACACACACACACACACACACACACACACACACTACATATGGTCCACTGAGCTCAGAGCTAGGAGTGATCCTTGAGCACAGAACAAAGAGCATCCCTAGACACTGCTGGTATGGCCCCAAAACATAAACAAAAACCAAATAAACAAGTTTCCATAATTTGCCAAAGTCATGTTACTAGTTAGCGGCGGAATTGGGATTTGAATCTGAGTAACTATATGCTTTCAGGTCTGTGCCCATAACCTGTGTTTACACATGGATTGGAAAATAAAATGCAGAGTGAAGCCTGTTATTTTGAAAGTTCCATTTCCATATTGAGAACTTTGCCAAGTTTTGCCCACACATATGGAGAACATTTGTTCTTTGACTAATTAGTTTTATTTCTCATGGTAAGTTAGTATTGATTAGATGACTTCTTTGTATTTAGATTCCTAGATCAAAGAGTTGGTACATTCTTAAGATAGAGCAAATCAGCCTTGTCTTCTTTGTAGATATTAGGGAAATCATTGTTTAATGTAATTATGTTCATTCAATAAATATTTAACCTACCAACAGTTGCCTAACCAATCTGCATCAGAAACTGTATCTGTATCAGAAACTGGGTGTGTGTGTGCTGGGCATGTGGCTCATGGTGGGGCACTTGCCTCATATGTGACAGTCCTGAACTCACCAGTCTTTTGAGCTCTTCTGGTTACCCCTGAGCACCAAGCCAGGAGTCAGCTTTGAGCATGCAGAGCAACAATAACCAAATTTGTATGGGGCCTTGAGTCTTTGTTGAGTGTTAATTTAGCGCAGAGTTAAATTCCAGTAGACTTAAGCAGAGAATTATCAAGAGCATGCAAATGAACAATTTCCAGAGCTCATACATGGCTCAGAAATGTTCAGATACTGGGCAATTAAAGGATCCATCGATCACCAAAGACATTCAAGAGACTTCAGAAGTGCTAACATTAACAGTATGTCTAAACTATCCCTAACACATACTCAATAATTACTTTAGCAAAGCTGAAAAACAAATGGATATTGTTAAATTACTTGTGATTAGTAGTTTAACAAGCTCAGCTCACAAGCCCTGTTCATCAGAGTCCCACCCTACAGCAGTCTTTTTTTCAAGTCCAGCCCAGGTATGCCTGATCCAGAGATTCACATACACGGGGCAGAGCTGCTACCGGCTCTCCCTGTGCCCAGCTGATCACGAGGTGCCTGGGAGGGAAGGCGGGTTCTAGCCCTGGCCTGTCACCCCAGGAGAACCCCGCAAGAAGCCAGAGGAACCCTCACATCATGAGGGCTGCCATTTTCCACATCCGGACTCCTCAGCTCATCAGAACTGCACCCAGCAGAAGAGCTGATCATAAGCCCGGCTCGTGCAGCTGCTTTGCATCCAGGCGGTTCATCAATAAATGCATGAGATGAGAGGCAACTACAAGAGTATTCCACCTGCACGGCAGAGCCTGGCAAGCTATCCATGTCGTATTTGATATGCCAAATACCAGTAACAATTATAGACCTCATTCCCATGACCTGAATGAATGGTTTGAGGCTCTTTATGTGCCTGGAGCAAGCAGATGCCCTTGGGCTACACTAGCATGTGACAAGACATATGGAGATGTTACTGGTGCCCACTCAAGCAAATTGATGAACAATGGGAACACGAGTGATACAAGTGATGAAAAACAGAAACAGAAAGAGAGAGAGAGAGGAGAGAGAGACAGAGAGAGAGAGAGAGAGAGAGGAGAGAGAGAGAGATGGGGGGGGAGGAAAAATACAGAGGGGAAACAGGAGGAGCAACACTTCTTTGGTTTCCGTTTTTTGTTTGGTTTGGGGGCTACTGGCTTTGCGCCACGAGTGACCCCTGGCAGTGCCCAGGGATTATAACGTGGTGGGGATTCAAACTGGATGGCAGCAAGCAAGGCAAGGCCTACCTCTCCCTCCCTCTCGGCCCATTTCTTATTTCTGTTGGCTAGAAGGACATGATTGCAAGAAGACTTGAGCAAACACATGGCAAGGGGCTGACACCAGCTACCAACAACCATGATGGAGTTTCCGTGCTGACACGTGAGCCCCTGGCCAGGCAGCATGACTGCGGCCCCAAATGACCTCCAACAGCAGCTTCCCAAGAAACACTGAGTCACAAACATCGGTCTAAGCCACGGATGGATTCATGAGCCACAGACAATCTGTGAGATAATTAGTTCTTATTGTCTTATGCTCGGAAATTGCAGAAAGGTGTTCCCAGCAGCAGATGACAAAAAGCAGTTTCTCTGAAAACAGTGGGAGGGTGGGGAGACAGCTCAGCAGCTGGGGCACATGCGTGTGCAGGGACATGCTATGCAGCCCTGGGACCCCGTGGCCTCCCTGAGCATGCAGGGGGTAGCTATGGAGGATGTCCAGTCCCTCAAGACCAAGCTGGTCAGAGCCCCCCTGAGCAGTGAATCATCTGCCCAGTAGGTCATGTATCACCCATAGCCCCCTGGTCCCCCACGGCACTGTGTGTCCCCCTCTTCATCCCCAGCACATCCATGTGTAGCTGTGATGGCCCCTGAGCACCCACCAGGTCGCCACACCCCCAGGTGAGTGGGCTGGAAGTGGCCAGTCACACCACCCCCACTGCGCAGACACCACTACAAACAAACTAGGAGCCAAGTTCAGAGAGCAGCCTGGAGAAGAAGCCAGGCATGAGAATGAACTTCCCAGGTTTTTTTTTGTGGGGAGACCATATCAGGGGCTACTCCTGGCTCTGTGGCAGGGATTGAGGGGGTCACTCCTGACCATGTAGTGCCAGGGATTGAGCCTGGGCAGAATGCCTTTCCGGGACCAGGTTCCCCCTCTCTCTCTTTTTGAAGGTTAGCAGAACCTATAAAGAATGATTTATTTTTTGCTTGCAGAGATAAATGAACATTCCTTGAAACATACTCTGCCATATGGCACAAATAAACCATAGAAGTATATTCAACTTAAACAGAACAATTTGGAATAAAAAAGATACATGAGGGGCCGGGAGGGAGTTCCACAGTAAAGCATGTGAAAGGCTTGAGTTCTAACGCCTGCATCACACGGACCTGTCCTAGAGCACTGCTGGATATTGCCCAGGGGGCTCCTGAGCACAGTCAGGGTATCATGGATGTTCCCTGGCACCACAGGGCCCAAGCAGCTTGGCACTCTGGACCCTTAAAGTGAACCATTAGACCAGGTTGGCCAAGTTTTTCTAGGAGAGACTGAACCCTCTGAGCACTGCTTGGGAGGCCCCCCAAAATACATAGGCTCCCTTGGCCAGTCCAAAGGCCATGTAATTATCATTTCAAAAATAGTTTTAAGTAGAATCACAGTGAGACACAGAGATACAAAATTGCTCATGCTTGGGGATCAGTCATATAATGTCCCAACACCCGTTCCTTCACCAATGTGTGTTTCCCACCACCAATATCCCAGTTTCCCTCCCACCAGCCCCCCCAGCCTGCCTCTATGATAGGCACTTTTCTTCTTATCTCTCTCTCTTCTCTCTCTCTCCACTCTTTTCTTTTCTCTTCTCTCCTCTCAATTCTCTCTCTCTCTCTCTCTCCCCCTTCCTTTCTGGCCTATGGTTTGCAGTACAGATACTAAAAAGTTTATCAGGTCATTTCACATTTTATTATTTTTTAAATTTTATTTTATTTACATTTATCTATTTATTTATTTATTTATTTTTGCCTTTTTGGGTCACACCCGGCAACACTCAGGGGCTACTCCTGGCTCTGCACTCAGGAATTACTCCTGGCGGTGCTCGGGGGGACCATATGGGATGCCGGGGATCGAACCCGGGCCAGCACAGGTGGGCCACGTGCCAAGGCAAACGCCCTACCTGCTGGGCTATCGCTCTGGCCCCATTTCACATTTTAAAATTGATTTTATTTATCAAATTTGGGGCTTGCAAGAGGTACTCAGGAGGTCCTGCAGTGATTCTCTACCAATGGGGCCAGGATTCAATGTGAAGGGCCAGAATGCGAAGCTGTTGGGGTCCAAAGTGTTAGGAATTATTCAGACTACCCTGGAAGCTTTCTTCTCTCTCTTTTTTTTTTTTTTTTTGCTTTTTTTGGGTCACACCCGCGCATGCTCAGGGGTTTCCACCTGGCTCTGCACTCAGGAATTACTCCTGGCGGTGCTCGAGGCGACCATATGGGATGCCAAGGATCGAACCGGGCCGGTACAGGCCGGCTGCATGCAAGGCAAATGCCCTACCCGCTGGGCTATCGCTCCGCCCCTACCCTGAAAGCTTTCAGGGGCTGCCAGAGCTATGTCTGGTGATGCCTGGGGGACAACTGAACATTTTTGGAGACCAAACCAGGTAAGTCACAAGCAAGGAATGTGCTTTAGCCCCTGAGCTCTCTCTCTCTCACATACTTCCAAGGAAACTTTTTTGGGGAGAAAGTAAAAGACTTTTTACTCCCCCCTTTTTCCAAATAGGGGCCACTCTTGGTGCTAACCAGGCCTGTATCTGTCAGTGTTGGGATCCACGCTATGTTAGTAATCAAACTCTTATGTGCTAGGCACGTATTCTGTCACATGAGCTCTTTCCCTTCCCTTTTACTGTGGTCATCGTTGTTGGCATGTCTGGGACTGCAAATTTATTTGCAGCCTGTGCCACAGGTAAGAGATATGAGGTAGTTCTGGCACTGGGGATCGAACCCACAACCTCACATAGGCAAGACAGATAATCAACCACCAAGTCAAATTCTTGGGTCCTTGGAAGTACCTTTTAGATTTCCAGAAGTTGCTAAGAGTGTGTAAACAGTCTCTGCTTGGAATAATCTACTTCCACATCTTTAACACCACGTATTCTGGTGATATCTTGTCAATACTGGGCAAGAGCAATAGTACAGCAGGTAGGGTATTTGCGTTGGACTCGGCCAGCCCAGGTTTGATCCCCACACTCCATTTGGTTCCCCAAGTCCACCAGTAGTAGTCCCTGAGCATAGAGCCAGGAGTAAGTCCTGAGCACCGCTGGGTGTGACCCAAGAGAAAAAGAAAAGTGGTTGGGTCAAAGCTAAATGACTTCATATAAACCAAATGTTGTGAAGTAATCTCTAGGCTTTATTTGGATTTTACAAGTTTTTTCATTTTGTTCTTGTTCTCTTCTGGGTTCTGTGAACACTCTTCGGGCTTCATGGGACTGTGAGAGTTTCTTGGTCTGTCGTTGCTTTTCATGATGTTGGCAGTCTTGAGTTGTGACCAGCTATCCTGTGGAATGCTTCCTCTCAGGGTTTATCTGAGTTTTCCTTATGATTAGCTTGGAGCTATGGGCTTCTTGAAAAAATAGTGCCAACACGGGGCCAGAGCAATAGTACAATTGCCAGAGCAATCAGGTAGGGCATATGCCTTGCACTCACCCGACCGGCTCGATTCCCGGTATCCCATATGATTTCCCGAGCACTGCCAGGAGTGATTCCTGAATGCAGAGCCAGGAGTAATCAGGAGTAATCAGGATGTAATCCGGATGCTCAGGAGCCCTGAGTATCACCAGGTGTGATCCAGAAAGGCAAAAAAAAAAAAATAGTGCCAAGACGGCGTGCTTCATACCACACAATGTCTCTGGGCCTCTGTGGCGTCTCAGGCAGTAACTTCCATCGCTGGGATATATAGTGTCCGCCATTCTTTTTTCTGTTCTGTTGCTTTCATGGACAGATTTTGATGGGCATCACAAGCTAATTTTTTTTTTTTTTTTTTTGCTTTTTTGGGTCACAACTGGCGATGCTCAGGGGTTACTCCTGGCTCTGCACTCAGAAATCACTCCTGGCGGTGCTCGGGGGACCATATGGGATGCCGGGATCGAACCCGGGCCGGCATGGGCCAGCCGCGTGCAAGGCAAACGCCCTACCCGCTGGGCTATCGCTCCGCCCACACAAGCTAATTCTTAAGAGAGTGGAGTAATTTGATACTATAATGGCCTTGAATTTGATGGATTTACCCAGAACACTTCTAATTCGGGCTGGTGATTTAAAAAAAAGACAAAATACATGAAGAGGCTCACAAGCGGCTGGGGCGGCTGGAACTCGGCTCGCCCGGGCCCAGCTGAATATGGGACCCCCAGGAGGGCAGACAGGTTTTGCGAGTGGGCCCGTCACCTTTGGGGGTCCCGGAAGCAGCCGGATGAGACTCGCCCATCACACTAGCCACCATTTTCGCTGTCCGACGCTGGGAAACTGCCTCACGACCGGATTAACAGAGCAAAACCAGTTCGAGCCCAGGTCCATCAAAATAGTGGAAATAGTAATGTCTTTTAATGCACTGCATCCCACGAAGAGCAGGAAAGTTTGGCGGGAGGGAGAGATAAAGAGGAGAGAAATGACATACAGAACCCGCCAAGTAGTTGAGGTGGTGGAGTGGGGGAGGGAGGTGGGGACATTGGTGATGGGAGATGGGTTTGGGTGGAGGGATGGGTGTTGGAACACTGAAGAACCAAAACTCTACATGAGCATCTTTCAATTGTATGTTTAAAATGGTGTAATAATATTTGGGGGAAAAATAATAAAATAAAATTAAATCGAAAAAAATATTTAGGGGAATATGGGGATGTAGCTCAGTAGTGGAGCACACAAGGAAGGAGGCGGAGAAGAAAGGGGTTGTCTGCCTTTATCTTATTCATTCTGTACAAGGAGAAAAGGAACTGTGTTGAGATGCTCGGTTTGATCCCCACATCTTTAGTGCAGACCTGCAAGAGTGTCAGGTGTTATCCCCACAGGCACAACACTAGGTTCAGGTGGGGGTTATCTCCCACTTCCAGACCCCAATACCACAAGAATGACAATAACCAAAAAATATATGATCTACAATAAAATAAATTATAAAGTAAAAAAAAAAAAGACAAAATATTTTTCAGAGTCAAAGAGATAGTATAGCAGGTAGAGCACTTGTCTTGCACATGGCTGGTGTGACTTTGATCTCGGTATCATCTATGGTCCCCCTAGAAGCGATCCGTGAGCACAGAGTCAGGAGTAAGCCCTGAGCCCTGAGCGCTGTCAAGAGTGGCCCCAAAACAAAAATAGCAGCAAAAGGAAACTGTACATTGAAACGATTAAATTTGCTTTTTGAAAAAGTTAAGATTTTTATTGTGGATAAATATATATATGTACATACATATATATAATATATGTATTATATGCTAATATATATAATATATGTATTGTATCACGGGTAGAGCCTGGCAAGCTACCCGTGTCATATTTGATATGCCAGATACCAGTGACAAATATAGATCTCATTCCCATGACCTGATGGAATGGTTTGAGGCTCTTTATGTTCCTGGAGCAAGCAGGTGCCCTTGGGCTCTACTTGCATGAGACAGGTCATATGGAGATGTTACTGGTGCCCGCTCTAGCAAATCGATGATGAACGGGAAGACAGTGATACAGTGATATGTATTATATATAATATATAATTTAATGTATATCCCAGTATTAAGTACAATCCTAATGTTTAATCCTCACCATAATCTATTTCCAGAACTGCATCATCCCAAACAGAAGCTGCACATTCTTCCAGCCTCAGACCCTAGTGACATTTATTGTGCATTGTCTTGGATTCCACTGATTCTAGATCTTTAATGCAGCTGAGGTGAGGTCTTACAATATATTTTTTTAGTATCTAACTCTCTGACTTATTTCACTTAGCATTATGCTTTCCCAGATTCACCTATTCTGTAGCTGGGATGCAAATTTCATTCCCTTTTGTGGCTGAATAAGTTCCCTTTGTTTAGGCCACATTTTGTTTGTCCATTTATCTGCTGATGGACACTTGGGTGGTTCCACCTTTTGTCTGTTGGGAATAAAGCTACCATGAACGCTGGTGTCCAAGTATGTCTTTGAATCCCTGCTTTCAATACCGTTTAATAATGTCTGTATTTAAGATGCAGTTGGCAACATTCCTGAGGTTTTAATAATCGGTTGTGCCAAGCCTCTCTGACCCTGTCAGAGCCAGCTCTAGCACACTCTTTTTGGGGGAGGGGTTCCGTCATTTCCCCCAGTTGGACCAAGCTAAGGACGATTTGGGATTCAACACAGCACACCAGTGCATTCCAAACGTGCCTGATAAGAATTGCCTGAGGCATCTTTTGGAAGACTGATTTCCAGATCCCCAGGAATATTCTGATTCTAAAGTTCTGAGGCAAGACCGTTTCCCCCATAGGTGTTTCCCTAGCCTGGAAAACCTGCTATTTGGCACATTTATACCATACAATGTATATGAAGGGGGAGGGGTACAAATAGAGCACCCTGACGCGGGCCGGCCTATGCCAGTTCGATCCCTGGCATCCCATCTGGTCTCCTGAGCACCGCCAGGAGTAATTCCTGAGTGCGGAGCCAGGAGAAACCCCTGAGCATTCCCGGTGTGACCCAAAAAAGCCCTCCCCCCAAAAAAAAAAACCTCACAAATAGAGCACCCTGGAAAGAAGAAGAGAGAATAACTCCTTCAGGGAGAACCTGACACAAATTTGGAACTGGTGTGTGTGCGTGCATGTGTGTGTGTGTGTGTGTGTGTGTGCGTGTGAGCATGTGTGTTTAATTATTTTTGTTTTGTTTCTCTCCCAAATTCCTTTCAGTTTCAATAATCTTCTCTGACTACACAACTTTCCCTTGTTCTGCTCTCTGAATCCCATCTTGGGGGGTGGGGGGAACCTTCCTGGAAGGAGCCAAGTGGAAATCATTAGGCTCAGCAATTTCGACGCGTGGCAGAAGCTTGCACAGCGCCAGGCTGTTCAGATACACACTCTGAAGTTCTCAGGCGGCTATTCTGCAGTATTATTTTGATGCCTGACAAGATATTTTTAGAACACAAGAAGCCCAAATTAAAACATTGCTACAGAAAAAAGGGGGTGGGTTGGTGAATTAAACCAGGCTCTATTAAATGGGAAGCTACATAAATATCAGTGAGAAACAAAAAGCACATTTTGGAGACTGATACTGAGAGAAGAGTTAAAGAAATATTCCTGTGGGTGTGGGGAGACCCGAGATCACCCTGTCATTGGACTGGGGCTGGGGGTGGGGTGGGGCGGCGTCTTCCTACTGCAGAGTTCGGTGATGCTTGTAGGTAGTAAGTAACTGGGGTGGCGTCAAGATCGCTGGCATAAGTGCACATTACTGGCAATGGGTCTGAAGAACACCGGTTAAGCCTGGTGGGCATATCATTTCTCCCAGGATCTCTAGTAAAGGACTTCAAAACTATAGATTTCAAGATCCAGGAGATCTGAAAATTCACTGTTTTATTGTGTTTTGATTTGGTTGGGTTTGAAAGCTACACTCAGCGGTGTGCAAAGCTTACTCATGCCTCTGTGCTCAGGGGTCACTCTTGGCAGTCCTTGTTGGGGGTTGTTGTATGTAGTATTGGGGTGAACCCAGGGTCAGCCAGGTGCAAGGCAGATGCCTAACCTGCTGTACTATCTCCCTGGCCTGGAAATCTGTTGGTAAGAAGAAAGGTCCTACCCTTCAGTGAGGCTTCTAGATCTTTGGTTTCTAAATCTTGCGCTGCAGATTGCTCCAGTGATTTTAGTTTCAACTTCCTGAAGCCCAACAGTGGTGATTCAGCCCCTGGAAACTTTCCACAGGGGTGACTCGGCCCTCCACTAGGAACTTCAGCATTTCCTGCCGTACCAGTGCTCCTTCCCTAGATAATTCGAGCAAGGCTGGACACTGCTTCAAGTGCTCACACTCTAGGGTTTCTTTCTTTCTTCCCATTTTTTTTTTTTTTTTTTTGGTTTGGTGGTACCAAGAGTCCAACTCAGGGCCTCACACATGCAAGGCAAGTGCTCTAGCACTGAGCTACAACCCTGTACTCCAATTTTGGATTTCTTACAAAAAGAGAAATCTTCATCCGTGCCACAGATTAACTTGCAGAGGGAGTGATTGATATGGAAATAGCCTCAAGTCTATGAAAGGAAACGCTAAGAGGTGTTTTCCCTGTCCACAAAACTCAGGGCACAAAACAAGAAACTCACAAACTCTATCAGGAGTCCTGGGAGCAGAATGGAGGCCCGTTGATCATGAAATCGCTTACGTGCCAGGTACCATCAAGGAACACGTTAGTCTGCATAAAGTGGGGACAACAGGGCCGGAGCGATAGCCAGCGGGTAGGGCGTTTGTCTTGCACGCAGCCGGCCTGTGCCGCCCGGGTTCGATCCCGGCATCCCATATGGTCCCTCAAGCACCGCCAGGAGTAATTTCTGAGTGCAGAGCCAGGAGTAACTCCTGAGAGTCGCTGGATGTGACCCAAAAAAAGCAAAATAATCATCACCATCATCAACAATAATAATAATAAAGTGGGAACAACAAATTAACACCCTACCTCTGCCCTCCCAGCCCCTTCTGCACATGCACATAGGAAGAGAGAGATTGCTCAGTGAGTTGACTATGGGTTTTGATTGTGAGAAAATAGGTTCATCCCCAGCACCACGTGGTCCCCCCAAATAATGCCAAGAGGAATTCTGAGCGACAACTGGGTGTGGCACCAAACCAAAAAACTTTTTTTTTTTTTTTTTGCTTTTTTGGGTCACACCCAGCAATGTTCAGGGGTTACTCCTGGCTCCTTGCTCAGGAATTACTCCCGGTGGTGCTCAGGGAACCATATGGGATGCCAGGGATAGAACCCAGGTAAGGCAAACGCCCTACCCGCTGTGCTATCACTCTGCCCCCCTCCGCCCCTGCCTTTTTTTTTTTTTTTTAAAGCACATAGCATTGGGCCTGAGAGATAGCCCAGTGGGTAAGGTACGTTTGCCTTGCACGCGGCCTGCCCATGCCAGTCAGGGTTCGATCCCGGCATCCCATATGGTCCCCCTAGCACTGCCAAGAGTGATTCCTGAGTGCAGAGCCAGGAGAAACCCCTGAGCATTGCCGGGTGTGACCCAAAAAAAGCAAAAAATAAATAAATAAATAAATAAATAAATAAATAGATAGATAGATAAATAAATAAATAAATAAATAAATAAATAAATAAATAAATAAATAAATAATTTTAAAAAAGCACATAGCATTATAGCTTTTTAAAAATTTGATCTTGGAAAAAGGGCTCTTTTGTGGGGCCGAGGGCCGGGAGGGGCACACCCTGAAGTGCTTAGGGGTTATTCCTGACTTTGCATTCAGGAATTACTCCTGAGATGCTCAGGTAAATGTCCTACCCACTGTACTATAGCTCCTGCTGGCTCCAGGAAAAACTCTGATTAATGAATTGGCTTGTCCTAGACTCACTTTTATGCCAAATCAACTGGATTTTAAAGAAAGTCTCCAAAAGGCAATGGATTTTTGTTATCTTAGTTAATATTGAGTTATTACTATTACAGGCATAAGGCAGGTCTCCTAGTTCAAAAACTTGCTGTAGGCAATATAATCAGTGCCTGCTAATGGAGCAGGCACGGGGATGGAGGGGTGGATGGGAAACAAGGATTTTTGGTGGTGGTAAGGGCACATTGGTAGTGGGACTGGTGTTGGAATATCGGATGCTTGAAACAACTGTATTGTGAACAACTTTGTAAATCACGGTGTTTAAATAAAATGAATTGAAAACAAAAAGAACTTGCTATAGGGAAAAAGGAGGTATGGAGGAATGGAGGAAGGAGAGGGAGTAGACAGTGACAGAAGAGCTTTAAGGTTAAGACATTAACCTCCTGTGGATTGTAGTTCTTATTTGGGGGAGGGGATGATATTATAATACATATTATATAATATATATTCTATTCCTTGTTTCTTTCCTGTTTACTGCTTTCTTCTAGTATTGGTTCCTGTTCATGTTCACTTACTAGGTATGAGTTATAATGTAATATTCTTTTGTGTTCAGTTTTTAAATTTAGCATTATATTACATTTTTAATGATGTTATTTATTCCTTATGAGTAGCTCTTAAAAAGAAGCTGCTCTACTTTTTTTCCGACTATGGACATAAAACATATTCATTATATTTCCCAAATGTGGGCAAAATGCCAAGAAAGTGCCTCACCCTTGATATTTGAAGTGCTGCCCTCAAGACTTCTCTGTATATATAAAGAGTCTGACAAATGTATATGAATTGTTGTTTTTAATTCTTTTTCTATGTCACTAAATATAGGGTACTAATTTAGCATTTTAAAATTTAATTAGTATTATAGGGCATAAAGTATTTAATAATAAAGTATTTTATTTAATTAATTAATTTATTTTTTGCTTTTTGGGTCACACATGGCAATGCTCAGGAGTTACTTCTGGCTCTGTACTCAGGAATTACTCCTAGTGATGCTCAGGGGACCATATGGAATCCCAGGGATCAAATCTGGGTTGGCTGTGTGCAAGGTAAATGCCCTACTGGCTGTGCTGTCGCCTCCACCCCCAGTAGTAAGGTATTTTTAAATGAAGTTTAATTTTTTTTCGTCTTTTTGGGTCACACCCGGTGACACTCGGGGGTTACTCCTGGCGGTGCTCAGGATACCATGTGGGGTACCGGGGATTGAACCTGGGTTGGCTGTGTGCAAGGCAAACACCCTACCCACTGTGCTATCACCCAGCCCCTGAAGTTTAATTTTTAATAGAATGTTATTCGTGTAGGGGTCTCAAACCTGCTTATACTCAGCCCCTGTGCTGTAGCTCTAACATAGAGTAGTATTTTGTTTGTTTTGGGGTCATACACGGCAATGTTCAGGGGTTACTCCTGGCCCTGCACTCAGGAATTACTCTTGGTGGTGCCCGGCAAACCACATAGGATATCAGAGATCAAACTCCTGTTGGCTTGGACCCACACAACACAAGCAACTGACCCACTGTACTATCTCTCCAGCCCCTAGAGTACCATTTTTAAGTATGGCAAACAGGTTTATTTACCCTTTTTTAGTGATCACCCTTGGTTTGCTTCTAATTTGTCCCCATTTTAACAGTCCTCATACATAGCATCTTCTCTCTTCGTACTATGTGGTCTAAGCAGAATTTCAATGGCAACACACAATTAACATGTGGTATTCCATTCTTGACCCATCCTCACTCTCCAAAAAAGTATGCAATCCCTTTTGCTCCATTATCCCAATGTAATTATTTTTTATTTTTAAAATATTAAAAAAATTTAATCACAGTGAAATACACAGTTACAAAGTTGTTCATGGTGGGTTTCACTCCTACAATGTTTCAACATCTGTCCCTTCACCTATGCACATTTCCCACCAATGTTCTCAGTTTCCCTCCAGCCCCTCTATAATTTTCTTTCTTCTATGCACAGAATAATCCTGAAAGGAGAGAGATCTTCCAGTTTGGAGGTAGAGGGTTGGTCCCCTTGGAGTGTCAGAGCCATAATGCCCTGCCTTGGGCCTGGATGAGAGGGAGCCCCAGAATAGTCTATGTCCTACGCCTCCAGGTATAGAGTAAACACTATCTGCACTTCTATATTCATCGCATCACTATTCACAATAACCAGAATCTGAAAATAACCTGAGTTCCCGAGAACAGAAGAATTCCCTTCCTTGGCTAAAGAAACTATGGTACATCTACACAATGGAATACTATGCAGCTGTCACGAAGGACAAAGTCATGAAATTTGCCTACAAACAGATGGACATGGAGATTATCATGCTGAGTGAAATTAATCAGAAGGAACAGGACAGATATAGAATGACTACATTCATTTGTGCGATATAAATATATTCCAGTGTTCTACTAATTGTTGGAAATGGTAACGCTAGAGCATCCAATGCTCAATGGTAGCACTGAGCATTGGATATGGGCAAAGGGATATACATAACCCGCGAATGTATGTAGGGCAAGCCACAAAGGGTAAAGGGGAGGGAAGAGAGAGACAGACAGACACAGAGAGACAGAAACAGAGATAAGAAGAATAGTGACTGCTATAGAGGCAGGCTGCGGGAGGGGAGGGAATCGGGGACATTGGTGGTGGGAAATGGGCACTAATGGAGGGATGGGTATAATAAAATAAAAACTTTTTAAAAACCACTCCCAAGGGGACCGGAGCAATAGCCCAGTGGGTAGGGCGTTTGCCTTACACGCGCCGGCCTGTGCCGGCCCGGGTTCGATCCCCGGCATCCCATATGGTCCCCGAGCACGGCCAGGAGTAATTCCTGAGTGCAGAGCCAGGAGTAACCCCTGAGCATCGCCGGGTGTGACCCAAAAAAGCAAAAAAAAAACAACAAAAACCACTCCCAAGCCCCCACCCTGCCAAGCCTCTGCCGCCGACCCCCACCCCACCAAGTCTCCACCCCCTATCCCCACCTTGTCCCAGATCCCTAGAGGACGCTGGTGGGAACAGCCGGAATCGGACCAAAAATCCCATGCCATGGCCACAGGCCGTTTAGGGAACCTCAGTGCATCTCGGTGCCGCCCAGACCCCCTCGGGAGAAGACTGTCAACACATCAGGATGTCACCATGTCCCGTGAGGACCTGATCCTTGTACCCCTCCTCCCGCCTTTCTTAAGCAGTACCTCCTACCCCCACACGCTGTCCCCAATCACCACCCGGGACAAGTGACTCCTTAATTTCCCTGGGGAAGTGAGAAAAATCTCTCTCCCTAGAGGCTTACTAAATGTCATGCCTGCCCCGGGCACACCCTCTGAGTCCTTCGTCCAAATCCCGAAAGGAAAGTGGCAAGCCCCGGCCCGTGCTCCCGAGCCCACGGAACAGCAGAGCAGGCAGTGAAGGCCACTCGCAGGTCAGTCAAAGCCTTACCAGGGTTCAGACTCCACCGTGCCTGCTTGTTCGCTGGAGAGAACAGGTGCCGGTCCCTGATGGCCAGCAGCGGACGCTGGCAGAGAATTGGGTCCAACCGGCACACTTTGCTCGGTCCCTGATCCAGTTTTCTGTTGAACTTGATGGCCAGTGGCCACCACCTAGGAATGAGGGTTCGTGGGGAAGGGCTGGACCTTTGTTGGCAGTTGCCATGGTTTCTTCTCTGAGTTCTGGAGCCAATCTGTCCATTCCCTGGGGAGCTCAGGTCACAGAAGTAGGTTAGAAGCCTGAGGGGCGTGTACGGAATTGCTTCCCTGGAGCCCACCAGAGCTCACTTGGAGATGGAAACTTCAGATGGGAGAGGGGGGGGGAAGGCGGCAAGCCACTGAAGAAGGGGGCATGGAGTTGGGGTGGGAGGGAGGGTCCCGAAGGTGTGGGGATGGAGCGAACAGGACATTCCACGGAAAGGAGGGAATGGTGTCCACACACGCATTAGCAAGTGATTCAGTTCATCCCGATTATTCAATCCAATTAATGCCTAGGGTCATATGATTCTGGATGGGAAGGGCCTCATCTCATAACTGGCTATGAAGTGTGTGTGTGCGTGTTTGTGATGGTTTATGCAGTTGTGGGTGTGTTTATTGAGTGAGTCCCCCTCTTTGGGACCTAGAAAGGTCCCTCTTAGGTATATAGGCACAGGATTATGCCCTATTCCTCTCCATCTCTCTGGCCTTTCTCTTCAGGGCAGTCTGGGCTTGCATCTTCCTTGTTTCCCCCTGAAAATAGGCAGAATTTAATACTCACATGTCACATGTTCTGGGCAACTTTTGTGTGTGTGTGTGGATGTGTGTGTGTGGATGTGTGTGTGGATGTGGATGTGTGGATGTGTGTGTGTGTATGTGTGTGTGTGTGGATGTGTGTGTGTGAGACACCTGGCGATGCTCATGGGTTACTCCTGGCAGTGCTAAAGGGAACCATATGGGATGCCGGGATCAAACCCAGGCCAGCCATGTGCAAGGCAAACACCCTATTGGCTGTACTATCATCGCTCCAACCCCTATTCTGGGGAACTTTTTAATTTTTTAAGTATTTTATTATATGGTTGTGAGATATACAATTACAAGATGTTCATGCTAGAGTTTCTGTTACACAGTGTTCCAGAACCCATCCCTCCACCCATGCCCGCCTCCCACCACCAATGTCCCCACCTCCTTTCCCTTTCCCCAGCCTGCCCTCATGGCAGGCTCTCCATCTCCTTTCTCTCCTCTCTCTCTCTTTCTCTCTCCTCCCTCTCTATCTCTCTTTCTCTCCTCGCCTCCCCTTCCTACACATTGTGGATTGTAATACATACATTTAGAGGTTCTCATGCGTATCTTTTTGCCTATATTCAATGCTCACTTCTAATCATTTTCTATTTTTTTCTTTTCTTTTCTATTTTTTTTTCTTTTTTGGGTCACACCTGGCATTGCTCAGGGGTTTCTCCTGGCTCTTCGCTCAGGAATTACTCCTGGAGGTGCTCGGGGGACCATATGGGATGCCGGGAATTGAACCCGGGCTGGTATGGGCCAGCCACGTGCAAGGAAAACGCCCTACCCATTGGGCTATAGCTCCGGCCCAGTTCTCATCATTTTCAACAACTATCAGCACACTGTTCCCCTCTCTGTCCTACCTAGCCGCAGACTCTCACATGATGGTGGTATAATGGGATTGGGCTGTGTCCAGCTGTGGCATCTGGACCTTGAGGATGACTGTGGTTGTGTTGCGCCGAGGTTTTCTGACTTCTGGGGGCTTGGCGGGGAACAAACTGGGCAACTTTTGAAAGGACAGAAATGCTAATTTAACTGTCAGCTCAGTCTCACTCTCCTACTAGTTCATAGCCACTCTGCTTTCATTAATTTTCAACTTTTGTTGTCTCACTTTTGTTTGCAGTGGGGGGAGGGGCATCAAGTGGTGCTCCAGGAACCATCAAACCTGGGACTCACACCAGCAAAGCAGGCACATACACTCCAGCCTGTGTCTGCCGTCAACTTTCCTTCTTCAGTAACACCATCACCAACATTGATTTTTCTGGGTGTCCATTTGCCCGGCATGAAGCTAGGGGTTAGGGACACAAAGAGGTGGGCATGGGATGTCATATATGTTTGTGGACTCCTTGCTCTTACTCCCAATAGCAAGTACTCACTTAGTCAAAGCATTCTTGAAAATAGCCACTTTAGGGACCGGAGTGATAGCCCAGCGGGTAAGGCGTTTGTCCTTGCACCACGGCCGGCCTATGCCGGCCCGGGTTCGATCCCGGCATCCCATACGGTCCCTCGAGCACCGCCAGGAGTAATTCCTGAGTGCAGAGCCAGGAGTAACCCCTGAGCATTGCCGGGTGTGACCCAAAAAAAGCAAAAAAAAAAAAAAAAAAAGCCACTTTAAAGGAAACTACAGGGACCTGAGAAATAGGATAATGGGTAGGTTGTTGCCTTGCAGGCAACCGACCTGAGTTCAATCCCTGATTTCATATGGTCCCCGAGCACTGCCAGAAGTAACCTCTGAGCACCATCAGGTGTGATGACAAAAAAGTAAATAAATAAATAGAGTGAAACAGCACAGAAGCTGGAATGACAGAACAGCAGGTAGGGTGTTCGCTCTGGGTGTGGCCAGCTTGGGTTTGATCCCCAGCACCCTATTTGATCCTCTAAATCAGGAGTGACCCCTGAGTACAAAATCAGTAGTACTCTCAGGTGTGACTCAAATACAAAACAAACAAAACAACAAAAAAAGTGAAACAACTATAAGAAAGTAGGTCAAGGTTAAGTCATTCAACATTAGCTATCAGCTAGAAGTTCCTGATTTCCTTCTTTTTTTTTCTCTTGATTTTTGGGTTTTTGTTTGTCTTATGGGGGTGGTTGGTTTTTGGGTTTGATTTTTTTTTGGCCAGACCTGGTGGTGCTCAGGGGATCATATGTGATGATAGAGACTGAAACAGAGTCAGCGGCATTCAAAATAAATGCCTTGCTTCTATTCTATCTTTCTGATATTGCTTTCTCTCCATTTTTATAAGGAATAGATATTAAGTGAGATAGTCATTCAAAGACCTGCTATACTTAATTCTCTTGGTGTCTCCATTTTTTCTTGTGGAACCAGAGAAAATGTTATTTGACCTCACCTAGCTTATGGAAGAATAAATGAGTTAAAGTGTATCAAGTGCAATGCAAAGTTAGCTAGAGTAATATGCTATAATTACAATAAAAGAAATTTGGTTTTTCAGGGGCCGGAGCGATAGCCCAGCGGGTAGGGCGCTTGCCTTGCACAGGGGGCCGCCTGTGCTGGCCAGGGTTTGATCCCCGGCATCCCATATGGTCCCCCGAGCACTGCCAGGAGTAATTCCTGAGTGCAGAGCCAGGAGTAACCCCTGAGCATTGCCGGGGTGAGTGACCCAAAAGGCAAAATAAATAAATAAATAAATAAATAAATATTAAAAAAAAAAGAAATTTGATTTTCACAGTCAGAGAGATAGTACAGGAGACAAGGCAATTGCCTTGCCTTTGGCCAGCCCTGGCTTTGAAGCTGGCACCACATATGGTTCCCCAAGCACTGCCAAGGGTGATTTTTTTTTTTCTTTTTGAGTCACACCCGGCGATGCTCAGGGGTTACTCCTGGCGATGCTTGGGGAACCATATGGGATGCCAGGGATCGAACCCAGCACAGGCTGGCCGAGTGCAAGGCAAACGCCCCACCCGCTGGGCTATCGCTCCGGCCCCAAGGGGTGATTCTTGAGCATAGAGCCAGGAATAGCCCTTGAGCACTGCTGGGTGTAGGCCTGACCCTCCCCCAACCCACCCAAACAAAAACCAAAAGTAGGGGCCGGCGATAGCCCAGCAGGTAGGGCATTTGCCTTGCATGCTGCTGGCCTGTGCCGGCCTGGGTTCGATCCCCGCGTCCCATATGGTCCCCTGAGCACCGCCAGGAGTAATTCCTGAGTGCAGAGCCAGGAGAAACCCCTGAGTATTGCCGGGTGTGACCCAAAAAAAGCAAAAAAAAAAAAAAAAAAAAAACCCAAAAAGTAAAGGAACCCCCCCAAAAACCCCAAAAAGTATAGTTTTTTTTTTAAAAAGATTTTCAGAGACGAATTTCTAGCCTCAGAACTTTCTCGCCTCACACCTGGGTCCAGGAGGAGACCTGAGAAGGGAGAAGGGTTTGACTGGTATTTGCCTGTTTGGGAGGGCTTGGGGCACATCCGGTGATGCTCCAGGACTACTCCTGGCTCAGAAGTGACCTCCAACGGTCCCTTGGAGACCATCTGCAATGCAGGGAATTGATCAGGGCATCTGCGTACAAGACGAGCACCTAAACCTCCACAGTATCTCTCTGGCCTTGACATTAGGACAAGCAGTTGCCAAGTGCCGCTCTCAGAGGCCTGGGGCCCGGGGTTGAGCCCTGCCCTGCCCCTCTGGACACGTGTCCTCCTTAGGGAGGCGCCCTTGCACCACCCCGATGGAGACTCACTTGTGCACCACGCCAGGCCCCAGACACTTTCAAAATTGTTGAGTAATGTCCCGGCCCAGCACCTGTTTCCACCTGCACGCCCATTCCCCACAGGTCAGGAGACCTGCCTCAGACGCTGGTCAGTCCCCGCCCTCTGCACAGCTCCCCGTTTGCCATACTCCTCTCTACAAAGCCAACCTCTGGACTTCACATGTTACTTCGTCCACAGCGGCAGGAATAGCTCAGGCTGCTGAAGAAGATCCTGTGGAAGCTGTGATGCCCGGGACCTAGGCCAGAAGTCACAGCACACGAAGCAAAGCCTGGTGCTCCGAGGGGTCACGTGGGACGCCTTTCTGCAGCCTGCTGCTGGGTCTGGGAAATCTAGCACTAGGGCAGATTTCCTCCCGGAGGTCCGCACAGCCCCGGCCCCGACTCCCTTGAGACCGCCCCGCCCACCAGTCCTTCCCGTTCATGGAGAGGGGCCAGGATCCTGCAGTGGGCCTGGGGAAGAGGGCCTGGGGGGTACATGCACTGGACCGGGGTCTCTCCTGGCCCCTGAGGAGAACATTCTCTGTTCCAACAGCTTCTGTGGGTGCCGCTGCTCAGTACCTGCTGGGCCGTCAGGGTGGGGCGGGTGGATTCCCCCCCTCCGGTCCCCAGCTCCCAGCCAAGCAGGCAGGGTGGGGCCTGGTTCTCGCTGTGGGCAGGAGTGGGGTGGCGCCTCCACCTGGGCTTTCTCCCCTCTCGGAGGCTCTGGCCTCCCTCTTGCAGCTGGAAGCCGAGCAGCTTCACAGGCTCGTAAGCGTAGCCAGAACGACCAGCCGCCAAGTTCCCTGTGACAAGCCCCAAGAGGAACCTTGTGGCTGTGCTTAGGTTGGGGTGGGAGGTGGAGCTGGGGCCCTTCCAGGCCTTTCCGGGGCTCCTTCCTTCTGCCCCGGCGGAGTGGGAGAGCAGTAGGGCGGAGGCAGGATAGTGCAGGACTGATGTCTGGCACCTAGGCACAGGTGGGAAGGCTCCAGGACTACCCAAGGGACAGGATGGCTTAGTCCGCCAGTAGCTGCTCTGCATAGTTTGCTCTCGGGTCTCTTTAGGAGCCTTGAGAACCACCCGGATGGCATCTTGTGGTTGTCCTGTTAGAAATGAGAAGGAAACCAAAACCTGTGTTTCCTCACCTTTTACAAAGAAAAACAAGCACTGGTGGAGGGCGGGGTGCTGGAACACTATGTGACCGAAACCTCCAAACACGAACAACGTTGTAATTGTATATCTCACGGTGGCATAATAAAAATATTAATTAAAAAAGAAAAACAAGAGCCTCCCTTAGAAAAAAAAGTCAACACAGCCTATTAAATGTTGATTTTCTTTTTTTCTCTCTCTCTTTTTTTTTTTTTTTGGGTCACACTCGGCAATGCTCAGGGGTTTCTCTTGGCTCTGCACTGAGGAATTACTCCTGGCGGTGCTGGGAGACCATATGGGATGCCGGGGACCGAACCCGGACTAGCATGGGCCGGCAAGGCAAACGCCCTACCCGCTGGACTATCGCTCGGGCCCCATTCTATTTTTTTCCTTTCTCCTCCTCTCCCTCCCCCCCCCCCCCCCCCCCCCCCCCCCCCCCCCCCCCCCCCCCCCCCCCCCCCCCCCCCCCCCCCCCCCCCCTCCCTCCCTTCCTTCCCTCCCTCCCTCCTTCCTTCCTTCCTTCCTTCCTTCCTTCCTTCCATCCGAAAAAGTGGATTCACCTGTGCTAGTGGGTTCTTGAGGCTTGTATGAACGAATTACATACAAAACTCAGAAGGTTGAAAATTAGTTTAATGTACAGAGGATTCCAGGTCCCTCCCCCAAATGTCTAGTCTCTCTGCTACCCGTGAACAAATTCCTGGTCCTGTCCCAAGCAGTCTACTCACATCCCACCATTGATGGCCTGGTCCCGACCTGTGCTGCCTCTCAGTGCCTGCCGCTGGGCCTACCCCAACTGTCCCTGTTGTCCTGTCCTGGCTTCTCCAGCCTCTACCCTGTACACACACTTGGGTGAGATTCCTGTGCTCACTACCTTGTCCTTTCCTGGGCATCTGTGCCCTGCCTGAACCTGAGCTATCCTGGGCATACAGGCCCTACTGTAACCTGGGCGTCTGAGCCTGGCCCATTCCTGTAGCAGCCCTTGCCTGGCCTACCATGGCCTATCCGTACTGGGCCCTGTATCTGGGCATGCCGCCCTACCTGATCCAAGGAGAGAGGGAGGGAGCCGGTTGGGAGCAGCTGGCCAGAGAGTGAGAGAGAGAGCTCTTCTTTCTTCTCTTCATCTATCTTCACTTCAATTCCTCCCAGGGGAGGAGCCTGGGGTTGCCTTTTATTTGCTGCCAAATCCCACCCCAGGTATCCCCTTCTACATTTTGATTGGCTACCTATTCCATGGGTGGCTGAGACCTAAATTCCTCCTAGCTCCAGCTGTATCACTTTCTTTCTTCCTTCCCTCCTACCTCTCTTCTTCCTTCCTTCCTGGTTTTGTACCACACCTGGTGCTCAGGGTCCTTGGACCATATTAGGTGCCAGGGATTGAATCTGGGGCAGCTTGTATGCAAGGCAAATGCCCTACCCACTGTACTATATTCTAGCCCCTACTCATTGATTTTTATGAACAATTATTTGTTCAGAAAAAAAACATTAACCAGGTTGGCATTGTTTTACATGTTTTCAAATCTTTAGTGTCTGGCTTAAATAAACACATTTGAAATCTCATATCTGCTTCCTAAGTCTCTTATGAAATATCAATTTAGAGCATATTGGAGAAATCTCAGGCTTATACAGTTAGAAAAGGGAAGAATATTTTATTAGCTTTTTTCAGATTATTAGGGATTTTTACTATTTTCCCAATTTCAACAAGTGTTATTTAATTGCAACATGGATGTGAATTATGAAACTTTAAACCATAGGGCTGGAGCGATAGTCCAGCAGGTAGGGCGCTTGCCTTGCACGCAGCCGGCCCATGCCGGCCCAGGTTCGATCCTAGGCATCCCATATGGTTCCCTGAGCACTGCCAGGAGTAATTCCTGAGCAAGGAGCCAGGAGTAACCCCTGAGCATTGCCGGGTGTGATCCAAAAAGAAAAAAAAAAAATATTAGTGGAAGATAGAGTTCTATCACCTCTCTTTTTCCTTATTACTCATCTCTTGTATTAGAGTGGTTCATTTGTTGTTACTCCTGGCGGTGCTCAGGGGACCAATGGGATGCTCGGAATCTAACCCGGCCTACCCGGGTTATATAGGCCGCATGCAAGGCAAATGCCTTCCCCCGCTGTGCTATCTCTCTGGCCCCTCCAACCTCCTAATTGCCTTCATTCACATCACCTGTTTGACTTCTTTCAGCATTTGCTAAATACTTGGCAGATGCAGTCGCTAAACGTGCGCTAAACGTGCGCATATGAAACCAAGGGAGAGGAATCAGCAAGGCAAGAAAGGGAGCCCAGGGCACCGGAGCGATAGTCCCCGGGTAGGGCATTTGCCTTGCACGCTGCCGACCTGGGTTCGATCTCCGGCATCCCATACGGTCCCCTGAGCACCGCGAGGAGCAATTCCTGAGTACAGAGCCAGGAGTAACCCCTGAGCATTGCCGGCTGTGACCCAAAAAAAAAAAAAAAAATAGAAAGAAAGGGAGCGCAGGCCCACCGTCAGAAACACGGCACAGAGCCAGGAGCAGCTCCCCAGCATGACAAAAACAAAATAAATCAATAAAACAAAATGTTAAAATGAAGCTCCATCTAATCGCTTTTTGTTTGGGGTCTCACCTCCTGCCTGTGTTCAGGGCTTATTTCTGGGCCTGCACTAAGGATGTCGTCACCTGGTGGGTCTGGTGAGACCCTGTGTGGTGCCGGGGATCAACTTGGGTCAGCTGTAAGAAGGCGAGTGTCTTACCCCCTCTATCTTTCTGGCCCTCAATCCAGAAGAACAAATGCAGGAAAACAAAAGCAGAGGCAGAAAGCAGTCGGATCAATTCCCTTTCCCCCCTCTAGATGAGCCTGCTGTGAAATTTGTCCTGTGGGTGTCAGGGATCAATCCCAGGGTTGCGTGCTGAGTTCTGTCCTGGTTCCGTTATGTTTGGGTTGTCCCTGACAGTCCTGACCAAGGTGGGGATTTACGAGAAGGGCAAGCAGAGCGGAGGCTGTCCCTGAGGACCTGGGGCTCTACAGATGTGCTTCTGTTAAGATTCGCGAACCTGGTCCCATAAAGAGCGGGCTCTGTAGGAGCCGACCGAGAGCGTCTCCCTGTGCGCGTGGCAGCAGCGCCACCTCGAGGAAGCCAAGAGCTGTACAGCCTCCCCTTAGACCGAGAAGGCTGGAGCGCAAGTGCGGGCGCTCTTCACTCATCCTGGAAGTTCATCTTGGGGGCCTGGAGCGAGTATGGTGGGTACGGCGTTTACCTGGCACAACGCCCACCCAAGTCGATCCCTAGCACCCATATGATCCCCTGAACACCGCCAGGAGTAGCCCCTGAGCATCGCCGGGTGTTGCAACCCCGAAAAAAAGCAAAGTTCCTTTTTTAGTACAGACTTCTTTATTCTTGCTCAGAAGTTACTCCTGGCTCTGCCGCACTCAGGAATTATTCCTGGTGGTGCTTGGGGATCCAACTTAAGTGGGCTGCCTGCAAGGCAAACGCCATACCCGCTGGACTATCGCTCCGGCCCAAGAAAGGGAATTTTGTGTAAACATGAATCAATTTCTTTGTAATCTTACACTAGTTCATTTTTCTGCTTTTTTGGGTCACACCCGGCGATGCTCAGGGGTTACTCCTGGCTCTGCACTCAGGAATTACTCCCTGGCGGTGCTCGGGGGACCATATGGGATGCCGGGGATCGAACCCGGGCCGGCACAGGCCGGCCGCTTGCAAGGCAACGCCCTACCCGCTGGGCTATCGCTCCGGCCCCTAGTTCATTTTCTACAAGTGTTTTTGCATAAGTTATGCGGCTTTTTTTTGATTCATGATACTTTATGTAAAGTTTAAAAAAAAGACTCAAATTGACTCCACCATTCATGCGACCAAGACGCTGATAACGACTAACTAAAATTCTACAGTTAAGACAAGCTGGAACGCAACCCAAATCAAGGGTTTTCTCTACTACTGCCAGCAGATTTTTGATTTCCTAGCACCCATTTTCAGCCTTCTGAGTAAGTCATTAAGACTGTAACACGCCACATTACAAATATTATGCTCTGCCTTTTCCCAAGTATCTTCCCGAGCACCATACCCAGCTATTACCAAAGGCTGTCTCTGCCATAAGTCTTTCTTGACAAGAGAAGCTTGGTTTTAGTTCTAGTAGATTCCTGCACTGCTCTCTACCTACAACGCATTCTGCAATGCTAAGTTTCAAGCCCCAATCTGAAACAACTACAATCAAAATGGACAGATACACTATTATTGCAGGAACACTATTATTTATTAGGTCAATAATTCATTTTTAGCAATACAAGTACAGAATATATATCACAATGTTGGTTACAAACAATGGTTTAATGGTTACAAGTAATGATGGGCACTACACATTGGTGATAAGGGCGAGGAAGGTGGTTCTGACACGATGAAGAACTGTCTTCAAAAATCTATCAATGAACTTAGGTATTTCTATAGAAATTACTATGGCACTATTATTAGTGGGGATTTTCACGTCAGTTGTTGTGACTTGTTTTTGTTTCATTTAGAGCTTTTTCTTTTGAGTCTATTAAATTAAAATCCCCAGTTGCTTAACAAAGTATAAAAAATAGTACTGACCTGGTAATATTTAATAAAATGTAGCATTCACATCATAAAAGTAGAGCAAAATCAAAGTTTTTAGTTACCATGGCAACAGATCCCATAAAAGGAATACAAAAATGAGTAATGTTACACAAATGGTACCTGCAACAGTTATTGACTGACCCAACACTGGACTTGTGCACCACAACCAAGTTTCTAGATATTCATATAGAGCATATATTTTAATCTTAAATTTTACTTTTGAAAAAAATGTGCACTTCAATCAACTCACCAAGGCCACTCATGCTAGTCACCTAGAACTGAAATGAAAGGGTTACTGAATAAAGCTTCAAGCACACTCCTTCAGATCACCAACGGGGAAGACCAGTTTTCTGCCTAAAACATTCCTGAGATTTGTGGGCAATACAACTACTAGTGTTTAAGTTGGAGATTAATCCACATGACAGATTAAAAGGAAAAGAACAACAACAAAAAAAATCCTAGGAACTAAAGGTCTCTAAAAACCAAGGGGAGACAGACATGAATTCTTCAAGCAAAATAAAATGTTAATGTTTATACTTATTATAAATAAGTATTTTTCCAGTAGTAACTTTGCCATCCAGAAAAAAGGGAAAAAAGATAAAAGAACAGTTTGGAAGCAGCAAGGCTACAAATTCTGGTAAAAAAAAAAGTGGCAGTTAATACTTGCTAGCTAGCAAGCCTTTGTTTGAATTTGTAAAGTATATTCAAAATATTCAAAGGTATTTTAGGTATGTTTACTTTTGAGCAATTTATTTATACTGTGAGTAGCCAACAGCATTTAGTTATAAAATTAGATTGTGTACTTAATTTTCACAAAATTATGACCCCTTTCCAATAAGCTAGGAACAAAGATTGTTCCATCTTTTATTTTCACAAATGAAAGCACGCTTGTACTACAAAGAATTTTTTTTTTTTTTTTTTTTGCTTTTTGGGTCACACCCGGCAATGCTCAGGGGTTACTCCTGGCTCTGCACTCAGGAATTACTCCCTGGCGGTGCTCGGGGGACCATATGGGATGCCGGGGATCGAACCCGGGCCGGCACAGGCTGGCCGCGTGTAAAGGCAAACGCCCTACCCGCTGGGCTATCGCTCCGGCCCAAGAATTTTATTTTTAACCAAGCAGAAAGAACTTTGATTAGAGTTATAATGTTCTAGGCAAAGTTGGCTTCCAGGACCCCCAAGAACCCAATATGCATTCTTAAACTCAACACAGGAGAGACTGACCAGATGTATGGCTGATAAAGAGTTCTAACAATTCCCTGATGCACCCACTGTGAGTAGCACCGTATATCAGGAAAAAGATGGGGGAAGAGGGGAAAAACGAAACTCCAGGAAGGATAAGGCTTTTAGCCCTCTTATTTAGCATGACTTTGCCAAGCTGCATTTCAGAAAACTTTGTTTATTGGTGTAGGTTTCCTTATATACAATCCCGCTTTTAGGCAAACATTTTTGTGCAAGCTAATAGCTATTGTGAGGTAAATTTCATACTTTCCTATGAGTTTGTTTCCCCCTAATCTCATAGACTCTTGGTGACATTCACTTAATTTACTGTAATCACTAAATAAATTTTGCAATTAAAATGATAGGGGGTATTATTTTTCTTCATTAGAACTAGAAATAGCTTATTTTAAAAACCTATCACTAATAGAAACTGGCAATTTCTTTTCTCAACCTTGTGTTAAGTCCAAAGTATATATTACAGAAAAGTAAATTAAAGCAACAGTAATGAGGGAAAACTGATGATTTTTTTAAACTGCCCTGTGATACTGAATTTGTTATTTCAGTACTGAGTGTGAGCTTAGTTGAATACAAACTGAATTAGAGGACAGGTCTTAAGTCATTTGCTTGGTTTTATCCTAGGAAACGTTTTTATGTGCACACACACACACACACACGCACACACACAAAAAATTTTTTTTAAAAAACCCAAAAACTTCATATGGAAACGTAAGTTTCAAAATATTTATTGAAAAACAATTCATTTTACCATGACATTCCTATCCACAACATACCACAGGACTCTAAATAACAAAAAGCATATAAAGCCTACCCTGAAAATATCTTTTGGAGGTATTATATATATATATATATAGGCCCATGAGGATAGAGCTAAGTAACTTAAAATATTAGTCCTTGGTCACATAGACTATTTGGTAATTAATAAAGAGGTGCCTCCTGCATCAGACTGCAAATAACTGGGGAGACAGGTGTGCAAGTATGCACTTTTAAACTTAAAAAAATCTAATTTATGGAATAAACCCAGGTTTCAAAAAATCCAAGGTCTGGGCTTGTTTTATGTTGGTACCTACCCCATTCAATTCCATCTTTAGACTTAAAAAACACTGTTTTAAAACTAATAAGACTGCAAATAATAACTTTGATTTTTAAAAAGATCGTATTTGGGAAATTAAAAAAAAAGTATTGACTCAAACTCCTGTGAAACTCTCAATTTTCTGTACTCGACATGGATGGGTGAATTTCCCCCTCCCACCCCACAGGCATGTTAGAAACAAAATAAACTCAACACACATTCACTCACCCCCAGTCACTCCCAGCAGCAGCCAGGAGCAACACCTCTAACAGCCAAGTCATGAACCCCTGAAAATAGGGGGAAAACCCTGATTCTTAACTACAGAGGCACCATATAGGCCACTATAATAAGAATTGAGGTAACAATAAAACGACCTTTTTGCTTCTTCCACTGCTACATGTCACAACTTCTTAAATTTGAACATTACCTCAACTTTAAGCAACCTGACTGCTTAAAAACAAATTAGTGTGATAGAAGGATCATTGGTGATTTTTTCATTCAACTGCATTTCAAGAAAATGACCTCACTGTTCTGCTTTTGTTACAAAAATGAAGGGTTTCTACTGAACGTCTGCTTATTTTGGGGCATGCACTTTGCCATCAATACCCACCAACCGTACAGGAATCTGAAATCCCCATCTCGATGCAAGCTATTCCCTGACTCTTACCCATCTACTTGGTAACTGTGCTAATTAGAGTTATGCTGAAAACGGGAAGGGCTGCAGCAGGAATCTGCAGACTTGCTTATGGCCTTGCCATCTGTGTACCTTTAGGAAAGAAAGATGCCACAGAAATTGCCAATTTCCTTAATTTACAATCTATTAAATGAATATTTTGCATCATCACTTTTCATTATACATTTAAATGAAAAAATTCTAATAAAACTATACGTAGGGGCTAAAATAATAATCTAAAGCCTCTGGTCCAAATAACTAACCCCTTTCTCTATCAGGCTGGTCCTTTTTAGATCATCCTGGTCCTGTTAGCAAATGCCACAGAGCATCTTGCATTGTTGTACCAAAATAAAAGGAAAAAAAACAAAGCAACAAAAAAACCCCATCCTACCCTCCCTCCCCCAAGAAAAAAAACCTCAACAACAACTCAAAGCATTGAAATTGCTGGTCTTAGCACTTATTCTCTTACAGATCAACACTGGTCCAGTTTCGATGACTCTTGACAGCTCTTCCCGTGAAATACAACACAGGTGTAGCTGCATTTCCTTCTGGGGAAACAGGTGGTCAATTCCAAGTCAGGATGTCCCTTTTCTGTTAGTAGTTGTATTTAACTTTTCTAAACTGCATACAAAGATTTTCCCCATAAAATGTCTTTACAATACAGTATTGAATACCTCCACATGGAAGAATTTTATGTTAAAAATACGTTAAAGTCATCCTTACGTAATAAGAATGCAACTCTTTTAAACTCTTAAATAGTTTTATTTAGGGATTCTTTTTTTCTCTCAGGCTTTCTGCAAAATGAATTACTTTTTAAAAAGAAAAAAAAAAGGAAAGGATTTCCTGTTGTTTGTTCTACTAGGTTGAACATATGGGCCAGACTACTTAGACATGCGATACATGCTGAATATAACTGAATATATGCTTATTCCTACGGATACTCTGCAAGTTAGGGATCACCCAAATAGGGTCAATGGACTGGACCAGTGTTTCAATGCAAATTCCAGCCCCAAAAAAACAACATGGTTTTGATTTCACAGTATGAATTCCCTGGAATCTGGGAAAGGTAAATTAGTCAGCTGAGGCCCTCCTCAGCAGCTCGGTCCCTCAGCATTCTGGGCAATCAGGAAGGACTGCACCACTTCCTCCGTGGACTGGGGGCTGGTGTTGACATCTTCAAGAGCGCCGGTCACCGAATACTGCCGATCTCGCAACCGGTTCCAGTTAGACAGAACATTGTGATATTCAAACACTTTCTCGTAATTCCCAATGGAGTTGTAAAGTTTAATGAGACCTCGGTAATCATACTCTAGTCCACTGTAGCCTTCACCAAAAAGTTTCTTCCCTGAAAGTTGTAAGAAAAGAGAAAGGTCAAATAACGAATTAAGATGTGATTTCTATAAGTTTCTTTTTGTTTGGTTTGGAACCACACTTGGCCATGCTCAGGGGGTTACTCCTGGCTCTGCACTCAGGAACTACTCCTGGGGGATCAGAAGACCATACGGGGATGGTCCAGTCCAGGGATCCAACCTGGGCTGGCCGTGAGGCAAGGTAAGTGCCCTTCCCACTGTATTATCACTCAGACCTTTAACATGGCGGTTTTATTTATTTTTTTCTTTTTGGGTCATACCCGGCAATGCTCAGGGGTTACTCCTGGCTCTGCACTGATCGAACTCGGGTAGGCCGCATGCAAGGCTTTATTTCTTCAGGGGAATCATCTACAGCTTCCTGCTGTGCTTCCAGTTCCACTTACTTCTTCTTTTTTTTTTTTTTCTTTTGGGTCAAACCCGGCAATGCTCAGGGGGTTACTCCTGGCTCTGCACTCAGGAATTACTCCTGGCGATGCTCAGGGGACCATATGGGATGCCGGGATCGAACCCAGGCCAGCACAGGCCGGCCGCAAGCAGCAAGGCAAACGCCCTACCGCTGGGCTATCGCTCCGGCCCTCCACTTACTTCTAAGCCTTGAAAATTGTTTTCTTTTGTCTAATCACTGGCTTTAGTGGAATAGAACTGGAAAATTTTGTACTTTGAAAGGGCTGATTTACAGAAGTCTCAAAGTTGGGGCCGGAGCGAGAGCACAGTGGATAAGGCGCTTGCCTTGCAGCGTGCAGCCAACCTGGGTTCGATCCCTGGCATCCCATATGGTCCCCTGAGCACCGCCAGGAGTAATTCCTAAGTGTAGAGCCAGTTCAAAAGAACAGTCTTTAAGCACAACTTTAGATGATTACAGCATTTAATTTTGAACTGGAAATAATTCAAATGCTCTGAATATCCATTTATAGAAGAATGAATAATGATATCACTGTATCACTGTCATCCCGTTCATCATCGATTTGCTCGAGCGGGCACCAGTAACATCTCCATATGTCCTGTCTCGTGCAAGTAGAGCCCAAGGGCACCTGCTTGCTCCAGAAACATAAAGAGCCTCAAACCATTCCATCAGGTCATGGGAATGAGGTCTATAATTTTCACTGGTATTTGGCATATCAAATACGACACGGGTAGCTTGCCAGTCTCTGCCGTACGGGTAGTATACTCTTGTAGTCATCTCTAAATCTAGCATTTATTGATGAACTGCGCAGCTGCAAGCGGCCGTGCTGTGATAGGCTGGTCTGCTGGGTGTAGTTCTGACGAGGGGGAAGTCCGGATATGGAAAATGGAGGCCCTCATGGAGTGTGTGGGGGGGGTCATCTAGCTTGTTGCGAGGCTCTGCTGGGATGGTGGGCCAGGGCTAGAATCCGCCATCCCTCCCGGGCGCCTCGTGAGCAGCTGGGCACAGGGAGAGCCAGTAGCAGCTCTGCCCCATGTCTCGAATAATGATATACCAATCCAATAAAATATAACCTCAAAACTGACAAACTGATAGAGAACAGACATTTCAAAATGCTCAAAATCATGTGGCTGCAGTGACAGAAGACAGGCTCATCTACACTCAGGGCTCTGCCCCGTGGGCCCTGGATGGTCTGACATAGAAAAAGACTGGGTCCCCTGGATGAATGGCAGAACCTGGCAAGCTACCCATGGTGTATTCGATATGCCAAAAACAGTTAACAATAATGGACCTCATTCCCAACGAATGGAGACGTTACTGGTACCCGCTCAAGCAAATTGATGAACAATGGTAAGACAAGTGATACAAGTGACAAGTGAGCAATATAAAAACATACACTGTGATTCTATTCACATCGTTTAAAAAACAGGTAACCCAGCTTTATGATTTAGAGGAAGATGGCAGGGAACAGAGCATGGGCCAATAAAACAGTTTAAAACAACTAATTTTGTCTATACCTGATACTATGCATTTCTATTTTGTTTATGGGATTTTCGTATGTTTTTGTTTATTACAACATTCAGAGGCTACTTCTGGCTCTGGACGCAGGAACTGGCAGTGCTAGGGGTACTGTATGGGATGCTGGGATCAAATCCAGGACAGCCGTGTACAAGGCAAGCGCTCTACTGGCTGCATTCTCGTTAGCCCCATTTGTAATCATTTTCTTTTTTCTTTTTTTCTGCTTTTTTAGGTCACACCTGGCGATGCTCAGTGTTACCTCCTGGCTCTGCGCTCAGAAAGTACACCTGGCAGGTCTCAGGGGGCCATATAGGATGCTGGGGATTGAATCTGGGCCAGCCACATGCAAAGCTAACACTACTCGCTGTACTATCACTCCGCCCCTATTCCTTATATAAAAAAATAGTATCATTAACTTTTTTTTTTTTTTTTTTTTGCTTTTTTGGGTCACACCCAGCGACGCTCAGGGGTGTGTGTGCTCCTGGCTCTGCACTCAGGAATTCCTCCTGGCGGTGCTCGGGGGACCATATGGGATGCCGGGGATCGAACCCGGGCCGGCAAAGGCCGGCTGCGTGCTAGGCAAACGCCCTACCCGCTGGGCTATCGCCGCCCCCATTAACTTTTCTTTATGGTATTGCTGTACCAGGCCCACCAAGAGTATTAGGATCCCCCCATCATTATCCCAAGGTCTTTTTTTTTTCCCCTCTGACACCCCCTTATTATTATTATTATTTTTTTTTTTTTGCCTTTTTTGGGTCAACTCTGGCGATGTCCAGGGGTTACTCCTGGCTACGTACTCAGGAATTACTCCTGGCATACTCAGAGGACTATTTGGGATGCCAAGAATTGATTCTGGGTCAGCTGTGTGCAAGGTAAAGGCCTTACTGGCGGTATTTTCAATCCAGCCCTCATATTTCTTTTCTTTTTTTCTTTTTTTGGGTCACACCTGGCGATGCTCAGGGTTACTCCTGGCTGTGCACTCAGGAATTACCCCTGCATGCAAGGCAAATGCCCTATCTGCTGTACTACCACTCCAGCCCCCTTTTATTTATTTCTAACTATGGCTTCAACATCAGTCATCTTCAGCAAAATATTTCAGTAATTTTAAGTAGTTCCTGGATTTTCTTTTACAACTCTAGACTCATTTTAATCTTAACAGTAACAACGCCACATGTAATATATTAGACATTAACATGTTATCACCAAGCAACTAAGAACATTTTTTAAAAGCCACATACCGATTGCTATAGATCGTAAATACAGTTTTTCAGCATTCTCATACTGATTCATATCATAATTGTACAAAGAAGCCAGATGTCCTACAGAAAGGGGCGACTTCATAATCTTCTTGACCAAGAAGCTGCTCTTTAATCTGAATTGCCTTGATGTGCATTTCTTCAGCTTCCTGAAAAATAAGTAATACCAATCATTAGTTTAATTTTTTCTTATGTTGACAATTCTGAAATAAGATTTTTCAAATGCCAATGACATTTTATAAATAGACCCATGCTATATTACTCCAAAGCTGTCTTCGGGAAGTACAAGTGATTTTGAAAAGCAAATGCTCGCAATATTATCCTAGTCCCAAAATGGTAGAGAGTTTAGCAGATAGAGCGTTTATATTGCAGCAGTTGACCTGGGTTCAATCCCAACACCAGTGATCCCTGAGCTCAGTGCCAGGAGTAATCCTGATCACAGCCAGGTGTAGCTAGAAAACAAATAAAAGAGCAAAAAAAAAGAGAGGGAGAAAAATAAAAATTGTATGATCTCATCCATACGTAGAGCATAAAGAAACAAAGCTACTGAGCAGACAATGGCTGATGAAAATAAACCCTGAGATACTGCACACAGAACGAGGCACCCAAAAGGCCGATGATGACTGTGGGTGGCACTGGGGAAAAGTGGTAGTGGTTACGGTGTGGATGTGTGTGTCGGGAGAGACCTAGAGATAGCGGGGATACTGGCACTCTGGTGGTGTGGTGCAGTGGCATAGTAAGTCCAAAACATTAATACTAAGTTATGAGAACTCGAAATTTTTGCTTGAAGGAACAAAGAAAGGAGTGGAGGGAGAGCCACAGAGATAGCCTCGATGGACTGGAGGTGGAGGGCTTTCCCGGCACACAGGAGGCCCTGGTTCGAACCCCAGCACAGTATGGTCTCCTTTTTTTTTTTTTTTTTTTTTGCTTTTTGGGTCACACCCGGCAATGCTCAGGGGTTTCTCCTGGCTCTGCACTCAGGAATTACTCCTGGCGGTGCTCGGGGGACCATATGGGATGCCGGGATTGAACCCGGGCCGGTACAGGCCGGCTGTGTGCAAGGCAAACGCCCTACCCGCTGGGACAGTATGGTCTCCTGAGCACTACTAGGAGAGGACAGATGTCTGAGCACTGACCTATGTCCCTGAAACAAAACTGTTAGGGGCAGGGGAGACGGTGCAAATGGATGGACTGTATGCCTTGCATTCACAAAACCTTTAGTCTGATTCTTGGCTCCAAAATGTAGCTAAATCCTGTTAAGAAAATTCATTTTAAAATGTTAAATTTACAGGGGGCTGGAGTGATAGTTCAGTGGATAGGGCATTTGCGTATCCAACCTGGATTCAATCCCTTGCACCCCATATGGCTCCCCTAAGCCTGCCAGGAGTGATCCCTTACCAGAGAGCCAGGAGCACTGCCTGGCATGGCTCAAAAACAAACACAAAATCCCAGTTAAGTAATAATACCAACCTAGAACTGAGCATTCAATAGAGGCAAAGGGATATACATGCTAACTGTTATGTACTGCAAGCCACAATGTAGGGGAGAGAGGGAGAGAGACAGACTCAGAGAGAGAAGAGGTAAAGAGCGGGGGAGGGAATCGGGGACATTGGTGGTGGGAAATGGGCACTGCTGGAGGGATGGGTGCTGGAACACATTCTGAAACCCAAACATGAACATCTTTGTAATTGTGTATCTCACAATGTTATAATAAAATTAAAAAAAAAAAGTTAAAAAATCTACAAAGGACACTTTTTGAATTATTTTTGTAAAAATAGGCATTCTACCCAGTCTTCCCTCGACGCCTGGCCGTGGTGTGGGGGGGGGAGGCCTGTTGTGGGGCTCAAACTCAGAAGCAAGGCCAAGCAGGAAAGAGCTCAGTCACTGCGAGCTCTGCCCAGCCCCATGTCCTTCTTCTGGCAATTCTATCTTAGCCAACTGAACTCTTGTTAATTGAGGGAGGTGTAGATTTTAGCAGCCTGCAGTATGGCCCACAGCCCACACAACCATTGAGAAAGAGTAAACATGTCTCTACCTTAAACTTTCTCATTGACTGATAAAGTCTTCCAAGGTTTCCATAGTGTTTCGCAGTCTGTACATTGAATTCCCCAAAAGCCTTTTTTAGCTAGTTGGAGTGAAGACAGGTGCAAATCGTGAGCTTCTTGAAGCAGCCTCTGTTCAGTTTCTTTATTATGACAGTCGATTGCGATCTCCTCTAAAATAAGTGCTGAGTGAGGAAGTAACAAAATCAGCACACTTCTCAATGGTCCACTAGAGCTACACAGCCTGAATAATTTAAATTCCATAAATGTTCAATGTATTTAGAAATTATTATGGCTAAGAACTTAAAAAGATCAAAGTAATTCACTTTAATACAGAAAAATACACTCTGCAGAAGCCATTTATTTTGTATCATTTAATTACGTTAAATTTAAGAAAAATGGCATACATAAAAATACCGTTTAGAATTTCTATCTTATTAGACTATTATACACAGCCAATAAGTTTACTTCATTAAATAGAAATTTCAAGCCATGAAATGTAATCAAGGAACACCTAAAAAATTCTGAAAACTTACTTCACAAAACATAACCTTTAACTAATCACACTAAAAACTGTTTTTCCTCCCACTCATTTGCCATCTAAATCATCAGGCAAGAAGACAGTACAATTTCAAATCATAGTTGACACTCAAATTTCTTTTACCCGGTAATTTTTTTCTAAGAAAATTGTCCAAGTGTGCAGAAGAGTAAGTTTACTACAGCATTTTATCAGCAAATGGTTAAAGAGGTGATAGTAAAACACTAGGAAAAAGGATATATACCTACATGTATTGACATGGGGAAATATTCATGGCACAGTGAGTGATAAAACAGATTATTTTTAAAAAAATTTCAACTTATTATTTGAAGAAAGTCTAAATATTCACCAAAATGTTGATTCTGGATTGTAGGATTTCAGGTGACTTAATATTTTCTCTTTCTATCTAACTTTTAATTTTTGACATTAATCATGCATTGTGTAACTTTAAAAAATGCAAACCTAGAGGAGGAGAAAGCCAGTTCTAGTGTTAGGGTAAAATAAATCCAACGTGCATGAAGCTAGAATATAGGTGACCCAATCAGGTTGGCAAATACATGCCTCCAATGGAAGGGACTGAGTTATGATTAGAAAAGGTCAAATAAGAAATGTGAAGAAAGCAGCATCTGCAAGAGCCTTACACATCATTTAATTTTCATGTGCTGGGACTGAACCCAGGGCCTCATGCATGCAAGTACTCTACTGCTGAGCTACATTAAAGGTAAGTTGATATATATAGCTCAGTTTCAGAATTCTGTACTATGAAGCTAAAAATTAGAAGAAAAACCCATTTTTAGTTTGCCATACACATTACTGTACGATAATAATTTGTTATTCTTTCATCCCTCCCTCTAATGTGTGTGAAAAGAGAAGAAAGGAAAATAGAAAATAGATTTTCTAGTTTACACAAAATAGATATGCTCTTTTACTATGAACCATTAGAAATTCTCCCCACTACTCGCCCCGGGCCACACCCAGCAGCGCTCAGGGCTTCGGGCATCGTCCTGACTGTGCTCCGGAGGTAATATGGAGTGCCGGGGATCAAACCCAGGCCAACTGCATAAAAGGCAAGTGCCCTCACTATCCACCATCCTGGTCATCGACCCTCAACGAAAATCTGTATGCAGAATTGCAAGCAAATATTTACAATTATGAATGGGCTATTTTAGTAATCTTACTATCACTCCTCGAAGAAATAAATACCCCTGTTTTTATAACATTTTTCATCAATTTAAATGTATCAGAGACTAGATTGCAAAGGGTACCTTTCACCCTCTTTGAAGAAGCCAAAAGAAGATGATCTTCAGGTAGGATGTGAGTAATGATGCCAATAGCTCTTTCTGCATGAAATCTGCAATACAGACAGATAGAACCTGGCATCTCTTTACAGTCACAAGTAATTCACGCAATAAAACCACTATATAAAATACATAATACTGACAAATTCTAAACTAGTTATGGTAAAAGATCAGTTTTGGAGCCGAAACAAGAGTATAATCAGTAGGGCATTTATTTGCCTTGCAAGCGGCCAATCCAAGTTCGATTCCTGGAACCCCCTATAGTTCCCCAAGCACCTCCAGGAGTGATTCCTGAATGCAGAGCCAGGAGTAATCCCTGAGCACTACAAGGTGTGGCCCCCAAAACAAACAAAAACATCAGTTTTTGTTTAGTTTCCAATCTGTTGTAGACTAAACTTTTTGGGTTTATTTTTGTGTTTAGATCATATTCAGCCGCATTCAGGGCTCACTCCTGATCTCAGGGATCACTCCTGGGGTGCTCAGGGATCAAACCTGGGTTGGCTTCCTGCAAGGCAAGCTCCATACTTTCTGGACCTTTGCTCCAACTCCTAGCAGAACTTTTAACACCCAAAACATTGTAATCTCCCTCAGAACAAATGGCAAATTGCTATCAAACTAATCTGCTACAACTCTCAGCAGCAACCATGACTTTTGCTTCCAGTTTGTTTTTCTTGGGTTTTTAACAACTCTGTGCAATACTCAGTGGTACTCCTGGTTCTGCACTCAGAAAATCACTCCTGGTGGTGCTAGGGGGATGACATGGGGTACAGGCGAGCTTTATCCTTACCCACTACACTATCACTCTGTTCAACTCCTGTCTGTCAGTTTTTTCCCACAGAGCCATACAAAAGACCAGCAGTGTTCTGAATGTGCAAAGCACACTCTAATTGACAACTCTTGACTTGTTTTCCTGCCTCAGCGGATATTATTCCCTGAATACTCACATGGCAAATTACTTAAGTATTTTCAGAGGTTAAGCGAGGGTACAGTGGGTAGGGTGCTTGTTTTGCACATGGACATGGCCAGTTTATTTATTATTTTATCTATTTTTATTATTTATTTATGTTGACATGGCCATCCCGATACCCCATCTAGTTGCCCAAGCTCCACCATGAGTGATTTCTCTCCTTCCTTCCTTCCTTCCTTCCTCCCTCCCTCCCTCCCTCCCTCCTCTTTTCTTTTGCTATTTTAGGTCACATTCAGCTATGCTTAGGGATTACTCCTAGCAGTGTTCAAAGGCCATATGGAATCCCAGGAATGGAACCCAGGTCAGTCGCATGCAAGGCAAATGCCCTGCCCACTGTATTATCACTCTGAGCACAGAGGCAGATGTCTCCCACCCAAATCCAAACCAACCAAAACAAAAAGATAAAATTCTACCACAGAATTCACCCACTTAAAGTGTGCAATTGGTTTTTACTACATTCAGAGTTCACTCATCAACACAACTAACTTCAGAACACTTTCATCACCTCACAAAGAAACTGCAGTTACTTTCTGCTTTCCTATACCCTCCCTGTCCTCAGTAATAACTGTCTCTATGGGTTTGTGTAGTCTGCAAATTTCATATAAATGGAATCATGCCTATGACTGGCTTCATCAGCACAATAGTTATTTTGGGGTTCTTTGGGAGGTGGGGGTTTTGCTCAGGGGAATCATGAGGTACTGGAGACTATACCTGAGGCTCCCATAAGAAAAGCAGGTGCTTTAGCTCTTGGAGCTATGTCCTGGTATAATGTTTTCAAGGGTCGCTTATGCTGTAGTAAATATTATACAAGTTGTGTTGTGCAGTGTGTATATGCGTGTATAGGAGGACATAGCGGGGCTTTGTACAGTGAAGAATGTACTCTACCACTGGGTCACACAGCTCTGGATCCTTCAGTAATTCTATTTATTTATATATTGCTTGATTGTTTTTTGGTCACACCCAGTGAGGCTCAGGGATGACTCCTGGCTCTGCACTCAGAAATTACTCCTGGCAGTGCTGGGGGGGTGGGGGGGCATATGGGATGCTGGGGATCAAACCTGGGTGCAAGGCAAATGCCCTACCTGCCGTACTATTGGTCTGGTCCCAGTACTTTTATTTTTAAGTCTACTTTTCTTGCCTTTAATTTCCTTCCAAAATATCACTGTTTCCTTGGGTTTGTGTTGGTATTAGAGCCAGCAAGGTTTTCTATAAAGGGTCAGAGAGTATTTTAGGTTGTGTGTTCCATACATTCTCATTTCCAACTACTCCACTTTGCTACTGCAGTATGAAAGCAGTCACAGGATATATAGGAGCAAGTAGACACCGTCATGTTCCAACAGTATGAAAGCAGCCAGATATATAGGAGCAGTGAACACGCATCCAAAGAAGCAGCAGGAAGAGAAGAACCGCATCACAAAAGCAGCACAGGATATATAGGAGCAAGTAGACACCGTCATGTTCCAACAGTATGAAAGCAGTCACAGGATATATAGGAGCAAGTGAACACCGTCATGTTCCAACAGTATGAAAGCAGTCACAGGATATATAGGAGCAAGAAGACACCGTCATGTTCCAACAGAACTTTACTTTGCTTACAGGCCATAGTTCACCAACCTGTTTTGCCTAAATGATCTTTAATCATTCAGGCTTACAATTCAAGGGTTATGTAAGCTTACAGTATAGTTATAACTGCAAATCGCCCTGAGAGGTTCCACTTCCATTTAACTGAGAACTGAACCTGATCTGGACAAGTTTCCCTGCCATCTATTTCCTGCCAGTGAAAGAATCCACCATCTCTGCCTCACATGATGGTTTAATTTTAACTTACAGCTTCCCCTGACCAAAAGTGCAATGAGCTCTGTGTGCGAGTGTCATTTGCAATGTTAAGGATCTGAAAGGCACACACTCTATTTGCATTGTTACTGCAATGTCTGACCCCTTTCCACCACTCCAGAGCATTCATATCAAAAGTCATATGCATTCTTTTGTAATTATCCTCTGCTTTCACAATTAAAAACGGTTCTTGGGCCAGTGATATTACCGTGGTGATGTCGCATGCCTGGTGCAAATCAGAACTAGATTTGACTCTTGGTACCACATGGTCCCCAAGCACCACCTGCTCTATCCCTGGAGGCTCCAAGTAACACTGAGTATGGAGACAGTCAAGTCTAGCTATTGAATGATAAACTTAAATGAGTGTTTCATTTTATTTTATTTTTTTTGCTTTTTGGGTCACACCGGCGGCGCTCAGGGGTTACTCCTGGCTCTGCACTCAGAAATTATTCCTGGCGGTGCTTGGGGACCATATGGGATGCCGGGGATCGAACCCAGGCCGGCACAGGCCAGCCGCGTGCAAGGCAAACACCCTACCCACTGGGCTATCGCTCCGGCCCCCTAAATGAGTGTTTTATAAATTGGTATAATTTGGAAGGGCTGGAGTGTTTGGACCACACCCTGTGGTGCTCACAGGCTCAGGGGATATTCCTAACTCTGTGCTAAGGAATGATCACAGGTTACCAGGGACCAAACAGAGTTGGTTGCATGTAAGGATAGTGCCTTACTCTTATACTCTCTCTAGTCACTAAACTCTTTCTAGTCACTAAACTGGTATGATTTTAAAAGACTTTGATAACAATTTAGGTATCCTGTTAAATCTCCAGCAAGATAAACGTTAATACATGAAGTACATGAAACACATTAGGAAAAGCAAAATAATAGCAACAGCATTTAATCCATTGAATACCTATATGGAACTTACAGTGCATTGTCAAATTTCCCAGAGCTGTACTGGTGAACATAAGAAGAATAAGCCAAGTCTTCATGAGCTGTTGCTACATGGATATTTTTGCCACCAAATACTGACTGCCGAATATCAAGAGCTGCCTGAAAGAGGCATACAACTACTTCAAAACACTGTAAATCTTTAGAAAATATTACCCAATTAAATAGAAACACCTAGTAACTACACCCACACACACACACACACACAAATATACCCTTAACCCATTCACTTTGGAGTAAGAAATACTTTGCATTATTTCTATTACAATAGGTAATCTGATTTTCTGAAGGTTAAACCTAATTTAGAAGTATGTAGCTTAAGAATAATGTCTTGGGAAAAATCCCATCAGAATTTTTCTTTCTGTTCTTTAGAACTGAATTGAAAAGTCAAGGATACCTTGTTCAGACAATGGCATTTACCTAAGAATGACTAAGGCCCAAGATAACTGTTACTAACCTTCTCTGCTATTATAAAGAAAGCATAATGATGTGCTATATCAACAAAGGCAAATTATCATCTGGGTAAATGGAAAGTGGAAAGATAATCTAAAAATACGGGTCTGTAACTCGATAACTTTTTTTTTTTTCTTTTTCAGTCACACTTGGCTATGCTCAGGGTTACTCCTGGCTCTGCACTCAGGAACTACTCCTGGGGGTGCTCAGGGGACCATTTGGGATACCAAGAATCAAATGCAGGTCAGCCACATGCAAGACAAACGCCCTCCCCACTGCACTATCACTCCGGTCTTATAACTCAGTAACTCTTATTAGATACTTCTTTTTATTTTCCAAAACATAAACTTTAAGGTATTGTAGTGGTATAACATATATAAAGAGGTGAGGGGAAGAGTTAATTTAGGTTGTAGGAAAAAAGTTACTAGTAACATACCTGATAAATTGCAACAGACTGACAGATGTTATCTACATTGAGTAAGTAGAACCCATAATCTAGCAGTGTATCTGAATATTTTGGGTGCTTAGATCCAAAATGATCCCTGTAAAAAGATACAAAGCTTTTAGGATATAAAGTCGAAACACAATTTGAGAAGGTATTTTTTTTTTTTTGGGGTCACGCCCGGCAATGCTCAGGGGTTACTCCTGGCTCTACACTCAGGAATTACTCCTGGCAGTGCTCGGGGACCATATGGGATGCCGGGGATCGAACCCGGGCCGGCACAGGCCGGCCACGTGCAAGGCAACGCCCTACCCGCTGGGCTATCGCTCCGGCCCCTGAGAAGGTATTTTTAATAACAATTACCTACCTTGCCAAATACACAGCATGTTTAATTAATTGTTCTGCCTTCTTAAATTCACGTTTTACTACACAAGCCTAAAGACAAAGTGAACAACTGTTAAAAACTCAAGTAGTGTGCAAAAGAATATTTATATAATGACTATACTTTTATATTAGAAAAGTACATCATTAACACTGTTAAATAAGTAAACTTTTGCTAAAACATCTTTGCACATATATTCAAGAAGTTACAAAGTATAAATTTTTTACAGTTATGCCCAATTTCAAGTCTCTAAAATAAATGACCTTACAAAAGAAGAACACTCCAATTCGTCCATATAATTAAAATAAGACCACGGAGCTGGAGCAACAGCACAGCAGGCGGGTGCTTGCTTTGCATGTGGCCAACA
>JAJIBD010013889.1:0-17423 GCA_021461705.1 Cryptotis parvus
TCAGCCCAGATTGCCCAGTCTTCAGGGGTCTAGCCTTCTCTAACACTAATATCACTTAAAATTAGTCAGAAGGAAAAGGACAGATATAGAATGACTGCATTCATTAATAGGATATAAATAGATACCAGTGTTTTACTAAATGTGGGAAATGGTAATGGCAGATTAAAACTCACCATTGAATATACACAAAGAGACTTAAGTGATAAACTCTAAATATCTGCAGGGCTAGCCACAATGTGTAAAAGAAGAGGGAGAGAGATGCAGAGACAGAGAGAGAGACAGAGAGAGAAAGAGAGGGATGCTGGGGTACCTGCTGTTGAGGCAGCCTGGGGGTGGGCGGGAGGGTGGGGTACATTGGTGGTGTGAAATGGGGCACTGGTGGAGGGATGGGTGCTGGAATACTGTATTACCAAGAACCAATTGTGAACACCTTTGTAATTGTATGTCTCACGGTGGTATAATAAAAAAAATTTAAAAAAAAACACTAATATCACTTAGAGTCTTATCAGACTCCAGTTCCTATATCTCCAAAGGGTGTCTCATCTCTGCTCTTCCTGGCTGCTTTTGGAATGATGACAGAGTAACTTTTCCTTAAATCATACTGTTTTTTTCTTTCCGGTCACACCCTGCAATGCTCAGGGGTTACCCCAGGCTGCGCTCAGGGAATTACTCCTGGCAGTGCCTGGGGAACCATATGGGATGCCAGGGATTGAACCCAACGTTAGGTCATATTGTTGCAGGTGATTTATGCAATGTGGGAGCAAGGGACATAGGCTCAAGGGAAGCCTCCCTGCCCCAGCTATCTGCCTGCAATGACATCATAGCTTTACCACGTCCCAAAATGCATTGCTGATTGCTGCTCCCACCTGACTGCCTTCAGCTCATTCACTTAGCAGGGAGACACCTGGGCTCGCCTTCATGAAGGAGGCTGCCTCCTGAGCCCACCTCCAAGGTGTGGTACAAGCAGAGAATCCAGCCACCTACGAACACAGAGACCAGCCAGGGTCAGGAGGTCACAGGGCCAGCAGCATGGCAATGCACCATGTGCCCAAGCACTGTCATTCTTGTTTTATGAAAGCAAGGAAAGCTGAGCATCTCAGTGACTGTAACTAAAATGGGAACAAAAATGGGATGGAGAGAGAGTACAGTGCTTGTCTTGCATGCAGCCAATTTGGGTTTGATCCCCATATGGTCCCCTGAGTCCCACCAGGAGTAAGCCCTGAGCACTGCTGGGGTGGCCAAAATAAATAAATAAATAAAAACCATACCAAAAAAAGAGGAAGGGGGCTATTGGTACATTTTAAAATGTTTACTAATCTTTGAGGACATTTGACTGCCATGAAGATTTGCTTCCCACTACCCCGCCACCGCTTGATCAGCCGAGAGCAAGGACGGAGTGTCACGCACACCTGGGTCTGTCCGCTCCCTCCAGCAGCCCCGTTCCCCTCCGTGCCCTCACATGTGATTCCAATTATCCGGCGTTGGCCTGCGCCCAGCCTCCCCGCCGGCCCAGCCAGGCCTGGTTACTGGCCAAGTTTCCATCTCTTGCAGGAAGAAAGTTTGGAGCAATCCATGTTAATCTCAAGCCCCGAGCGGCTGGAGGGCAGTGAGGCAGAGGAGAGAGGACAGGGGCGGGGGTCCACCCAAAGCTGCACCTAACCACTCCCAGGGCAGCAAGCCCCCAGCAGCCCCTCAAGCCAGCTCGGCTGCCCGCCATTGGGGTTCAAAAGCTACCTCAAGACCCTCTGTGGTGTGGGGCCGGGAGGCGATAGCCCAGTGGGTAGGGCATTTGCTTTTGCACGTGGCGCCAGCCTGTGAGCCGCCCGGGTTGATCCCCGGCATCCCATATGGTCCCCTGAGCACCGCCAGGAGTAATTCCTGAGTGCAGAGCCAGGAGAAACCCCCTGAGCATTGCGGGTGTGACTCAAAAAGCAAAAATAAATAAATAAATAAAAATAAAAAAAAAAGACCCTCTGTGGTGGGAACCCCACTGGCTCCCCATTCTAAGGTAGAACCTGGCTAGTGAGACTTAATCTCCCCAAGTCTGTAAAACAAGCCCCTTCCTGTTCCCCTGAGCACTGGGAAGTCCCCCCCTGTAAATACATACTATTCTGGCCACAGGAAGGGAAGGGCATTTATGTCGGTGAGGGTGGGGGTGGGACCCCCCAGAAGTGCTCAGGGCCCTGGTGACTCCCTGACAGCACGCGGCCTGGCTATGTTTGGGTTTGGGCGGTGGCACAGCGTTGCTGCCAGTCCAGTGGTATTTAGGGACCTTTGGGGCTGTGCCCTGCTGAGTTGGGGGCCATGGGGTAGCAAGGATCAGACTTGGGGCTTCCACTGGTAAAGCTCCTTCCAGCACCTTGGCTTTTCTTACAGAAGCCACCATCTGCCACGCTGTGAAGAATGCAGGGCCTCCAACATGCCGGGATGTGCCCTGACGCCTGAACCATCACCCCAGCGCCCGAATGGGGACTTTGGGAGTGGTAGTGTATGGGAAGGCCCCCAACAGGGGCCTGCGGCTACTCCCAGCAATGAGTTTGACTAGGCTCACATGAGGCTATGGGTCAACGAGAGGGCCCTGGGCATTTCAACTTTTGGTCTGTTTGTGTTTTTGTTTTGGAGCCACACCTGATGATGCTCAAGGTTTACTCCTGCCTCCACACCCAGGAATGTGTCCTGGCAGTGCTCAGGGGAGCCTATGCAATGCTGAGGATCAATCCCAGGTTGGCCGTGTGCAAAACAAGCATCCTACCCATTGTGTTATTGCTTGCCACATTTTAATTTTTAACCTGTGATATGTGCATGCTGCGGCTCTGAACCCAGAGCCATGGCAGGCTACCTGTGGTGTATTCGATATGCCAAAAACAGTAACAATGATAGACCTCATTCCCAATGAATGGAGATGGCGCCCACCCCGCAAAACCGATGAACAACGGGAGGACAGTGATACAAGTATATGTGCATAGCCTTTCTGGGGGCGTCTAGCAGTTTACATATATTTTAGGGGAGCCCTGCTTTGGGGTTGGGGTTAGCATTTTGCTAGAGCTTTATTGACACTTTGGGGGATAATAAAACCCATGGAGTCCAGCAGCTGTTCATTAAAGATTGGCTGCCGGCACATGGTGGGGGGCAGAAACAACACTGTTGTCCCCTCCAAAATCAGGTCCACTCATAAGCCACTCTGCAAATGGCTCCTAGGCAGGTCAAGGGCAGCCCAGGGTCTGGGTACTCTCGGTGCAGCTTCCTGCCTGTGTGTATGTGTGCATGGTGACAGGACAGTGGAGGACTGACCAGGCTTCCTGCATGGGCCTCGCAGCCTGCTTTGGGAGTCCAGCAGCTGACCCAGGAGCTTAGCCAAGCATTTCTCAGAGGTGTTGCCAGCAATGGGGGAAACCCTTCAATATACAGGGACAGTAATGCTCTCCCACCCTCTGCAGTACAGGCCAGGGTGGGTGACGCTGCAGAAGGACCCGGATCATAGTGAGCCTGGGTGCACTGCATGGGGATGTGTAGGGCCGGGGGACACTGTTTGTCCCTCAAGTCTGTTTGTTCCCTCAACAAAGGTAATAAGCTAATAAGGTCATGTTCCAGAGAAACACTGATCTTCCTTTTGCTTTTTGGTTTTTTCTACAAAGGAGATTCACTCACAGACTTCAAGGGGGCTTCTTACAGGTGGGAGAGGGGCGGGACGATGGGGAGCACCCCAGAAATGCAGCCTTATTCTCAGCAGGTCCCCTGATTGCATTAGCGCTGAAGCCAAGCTGCTACCTCAGAGAGCTGATGAGAGGAAAGATGCTCTCTAGGTCTGCTGATCAGAGCTAAGAGGTGGTGGTCTCTCAGCAACCCGGGGAAGCTCTCTCCACAGTGCTCAGAAACCCAGTCTGAAGAGTCCTCCCCAACGGTTACCTCCTCCCTGCTGGAGTTAAGTTCAGCTCTTCCTCACCATTCTGCTGGGCTGTTTTCTTTTCTGGTGGGGCCCACACCATCAGTACTTGGGGTCCCACACGATGCTGAGACTCAAACTCAGGAGTCCACATACACCAGCAGGGCCTGGGAGACCCCCATTAGCAGGCAGCCAGTTTCCCCCCCCCACAGCATCCAGCCCCTGCTGCTCAAGATGACATTTTCTAAACACTGGAACCAGAGATAAGCGGCAGCCAGGGAGGTAGAAGGCCTGGGGGCTGGAGAATGGCCAGGGGAGCAAGCAGGCGCCTTGCCCAGGGAGGAGGCGCCGGGACAGCTGGCTGTCACCTTGCTTTGACACTATGCAAGTCAGGGCCATGCAGTGGCCAGGATCTGAGCCTTTGGAGGTGCCGAACTGGGTGCTGCCCCCACACCTCAACAATTCCTGCACTCTTGACCCAAGGGGCTGGGAGAGCAGCTCTCCGCCCAGTTCGGATTTGGGCTCCTCAGGAAGTAGGTGTGGGAGAAGAACTCGCTGTTCGTCCTGAATGAGCTGGACTTCACTCTCAGCTGGGACAGATGCCCGGCTTGGAAAGAACCCCCAGCCACCAACATTCTGCAGTTTGTAGGAAACTCAGAGTTGGGGAGGGACCGAGAGGCTCGCGGGGGTCGTGAAGATGGGCAGCACTTGCCTAAACCCGCAGAATAACCAGGGCAGCTCTGCCAGCTTCCCTCGGCCCTCGAAAGCCCTAACGAGTGAGGGCAGTTTGGAGGCCCTGGGTCTCCCCTCACTGAGCCCTATCCACTAAAACTCGCTGCTCCGGAGGCTGATCCCTAGGCCCCTCTAGGCACATGTTTCCTGGGAGAGTTTCCTTCCCCACATTCCAGAGGTCTGGTCCCCCTCGCCAGATAGACAGTGAAAGAGTTTCCGGCCTGGCCCTGGCTTACTCCAGTCAGAAAGCTGGAAAAGAACCACAGGAGACGCCGCCAAGGAAACCGTGAATCAGGGCTGGCTCCCTCTCCCCAACTTCCTTGCCCCCAGCCCACTCCCGGAACTAATGAGCAAAAGTTTGGGTAACCCTAAGACCCCACACCTACACTGTCTCTGACCAGCATGATGTGGGATCAGGCTAATGCCCATCTCCACCTCAAAGGCCTGGCCTGGCAGGGATCCTTCTGAGGAAGGGACTCCTCGGGCGGCTGTATCCCCACCCCTGCCAGAGGAAGCATGGGGTTCCCCTGCTATAGGCCAAGAAAATTCCTGACCTCTTGTCCTGCACCCCAGTCTTCCGCCCATCTCAGGCCTAACCTGGTTCTGAAGCACTGACAAGCCCCAGCTCTGAAGGGCAGATGTGCTGGGCTCAAACACTTCCCTTCCGGGGCCGGAGCGGATAGTATAGGGGGAGGGCATTTGCCTTGCATGCAGTCAACCCAGGTTCGATCCCTGGCATCCCATAGGGTCCCCCTGAGCACCACCAGGAGTAATTCCTGAGTGCAGAGCCAGGAGTGACCTATAAGCATCATCAGGTGTGACCCAAAAAAGTCACCCCTCCCCCCAAATAAAAACCCACTTCCCTGCCTTATGGCTTCTGGCTCAAAAGCATCTTCACTTTCTTGACCAGGCATAAACCAAAGTTATTTGATAAATTATAATAGCTACCTTTTATAGTTGAGAGAGAGAGAGAGAGAGAGAGAGAGAGAGAGAGAGTACAGTGGGTAGGGTGTTTGCCTTGCACACAGCCACCCAGGTTCAATTCCCAGCATCCCTTATGGTCCTCTGAGGCCACCAGAAGTGATTCCTGAGCACAAAGCCAGGAGTCAGTCTGGTGTGGCCCAAAAGCCAAAAAAAAAAAGAAAGAAGCAGAGGCCGAGGGATATGGTGCCCTTTTCCTGTGTTCTCACTAAATCCACTAAACCGACTCTAATTCCTATCTTTCAAAAAGTTTAAAAGAAGTATGTGAGAGAGATGCTCCCGGCCCTCCCTGTGCTAGGCTGACTACATGGGATTCACCATAGGTGGACCGGGTTCAGGTCTGGTCCATCCAGAGCCCCAGCAGCCGAAAAACCTCCACACTCCACAATTGCCACCATGATCAAGGATGGACTCCACTGCTCAGATGAGCCCCAACCATGAGTTAATTCATTGGAAACTCAGGTGTTGGGTGACACGCCTCTACTTTAAGTTCCAACTACACTTAGCTTGCAGCCCATCCCAGCTCTGCTAGGGAGGCTTTGAATCAGCTCTGGCACTTGTAAAAGCCAAAAGGCCACCTGAAGTGCTGCATTTCAATAGAGTTGTTTACCTGTATTCATCTCTAGATAGCCCAGTCCACAATGGGCCAATGGGCCAGGCTGGGAAGTTTTGGTGGATTTCTATCTATAAAATAAGCTGCGAGAAGAGAGAAGGCCTTTTTGCCATTTTGTCTTCCCTTGGCATTTTTTCTCTCTCCATCCTCTCCGTTCTCTGTTGGGCTTTAACACGTGGTGGCTGCCATCTTGGCCTACACGTGCCCAGGCCCAGCCAGGAATGCAGAGTCCAGAGTTTTTCCTGTTCTTGGATTGTTTATCAGAACCTGTGATAGTAAAGCCTTTTAAAACTGCGCCGGATTCCTGAGTTTTCATCCATTCCCCGCTGGAGTTGGAGGTAGAAGGAAACTCACTTCCTGGTATTGTTGGGGACCCCAGCGGTTCCCCCTAAACTCAGGTATATGGGTTTTGTGACTAAATTCTCCAGGTTTTCCTAAGTCAGGGATGGGCTCCCTCTCCCTGTCTCCCTGTTCTTCTGGAAGGCCCAATGGTCACACCCATGCCCCAAAGGCACCACCCAGTTATTAATTTAATTCCAACTTTATCACCCAACTTTATCTTTAGAATTCCTGGACATCTCAAAATCTAGTATACTGATATACCGAGTAGCACATCATATTTAATAGATGTAAGTATAAGACACCAATAACAAAATATATACTCACAATGCCTATCCTGTAACAACATATGTGTAATTTCTTACACAAAGGGCTTGATATTGCTCAATGGTTCCATGGTGAGATTGAACAGTCCTCATTAACTGACTTCCAAGAAAACATCTCTAAACCATATTTAGCAAATTAGCTATAACAAGCAATATAAAATAAACTATTGAGGGTCTGCTTAGGACAGGCTTAAGTAGTGATTGGGAAATTTTGAAATAACTGTGGTTGGAAGTTGCAATGATAGTGGGTTTGGGGTTGAATATTGAATATTTGTAAGAAATTAATATTAACTTAATATGAACATCTTTGTTAAAGAATTGAGTAGAAGCCCACTATGTTTAATAAGTTCAATAGTGAAAGCAATAACAGATGGTTCAATTCACATGTAACAGAGCAGTAAAAAGGTCATGACTTTAGCAATACCATTCCAAGATATATTTTGTAATAAACAATATAATTAGTGCCTGCTAAGAGAGCAGGCATGGGGGGTGAGTGGGAAACTAGGGACTTTGGTGGTGTTAAGAGCACATTGGTGGTGGGACTGGTGATGGAATATTGAATACTTAAACCTGTACTGTGAACAACTTTGTAAATCAGTGTTTAAAATTTTTTAAATATTAAAGAAATAAAAGAAACATGAGAAAGTCTTAATGATAGATCTATATTTACACAAACCAACTAAATGAATGTTGTCCTTTCAACCTTTAACCACCATTAAACAATGACCTATGAGAGTTGGTGTTTTCTTTTTGGTTTCTGCTGTTACTCCCAGTTCTGTTCTTGGGGGCCAGTCCTGGTAGTGTTTGGGGTCTAGTCCGGCTGCCTCTGAACAGTTAGTCCAGCAGTCGGCTCCACTGGCCAGCCGATGTTTCCTCTCATATGGTGCCTCTCCTCTTTCCAAGGTGTCATTAATCCAGTGGATTAAAACTACCAAAGTGCATTCTCTCGGTTCTGGAGGGTATAAGCCCAAGCAAGGTGTGTGGCAGCACCTCTGGAGGCGCCTAGGAAGAAGGTTCCCATTGTCTGTCCGTCCTGGCCAACAACCCAGGTGTCCCTTCAGGAGCCTCAGGCTAGTCTCTGTCTCCTCAGCTCTCACCTTATTCCTGCTGAGGTTCCATCTCCTTGTAAAGCCAGTGACCACTGCAGCTCCGCCCAGCTCTCATTCCCTTTTTTTCTTTCTTATAATTAAAAATAAGACCTCATAGGGATGGAACTATAGTATGGCAAGTCGGACACGCAGCCAACCCAGGTTCCATCACCAGCACCCCGTATGATCCCCTGAGCATCATCAGGAGTGATTGTTGAGTGCAGAATCAGGAGTAAGCCCTGAGCATCACTGGTGTGGCCCCCAAACCTAAATAAATACATAAATGAAACTTTAATTTGTAGCACCACGACTGACAATCCTGCTCAGAGCTGTGTTCTGTGCCTACAGGGCTCCGTGGCCCCACCCCCACCAACCCGTCTGCTTCCCTCCACCAAGAGTACCCTCAGTTCTGCTGCTTTTGAGCATGTGTTATTCCCTTATTGTGTTTCTTTCTATCCCACAGATGAGAGATCATTTTTTTTGTCTGTCCCTCTCCTTCTGGCTTCACTCAGCATGATACTCTCCAGATCTGTCCACCTTGTGGCAAATTGCCTGGTTTCATTTTTCTCATATAGTGGAGTAGTATTCCATTGTTTCTTTATCCAGTCATCTGTTCTTGGACACTTGGTTTGTTTCCAGGTTTTGGCTCTTATGAATAGTGCCGGGTGCAAGTGCCTTTGAAACAGAGTTTAGGCCCTAGCAGTAGATGCCAAGAAGTGAAATTGCCCAGCAAAGGAACATGAGTCCCAGGGTTCCAAATCCACAGACCTCTGGCCTGGAAACCATACACTGAACCGAGGACAGGACAAGATGGGCCATTATACACTGAAGGCAAGTGGACAGGATGAGTGACACCACACATGTTAAAATGAAAGGAACCTGGACACAGAACCACCAACTCAAACTGTCAATTAATTCTATCTTCATTAACATCTGGAGTTGTTGTATGCAAACCTCCCATGCATCACTCAAAGACTCAAAGAAATAAAACTAGTTTTGTGTAGTTGGCCCTCAAGCATGCCCTCAGCCTCCTGATGGGATGGAGCAGCCCAAGAAATCTGAAGGGATGAGTGAGCCTCCGTGCAGCAATGCTGGGGCTGTCCCTGGGGAGGACTGTAGGTATCTGCAGCATCTAGGACTCTGCTTCATCTGTGCTGATGGTGGTGAGAGGGAGTCTCAGGCCGGCTCACACGACCGTGGTCAAGGGAGAAGAGGATTTGCCCCCTCCAGAAGACCAAGCCCTGGTGGGCGCACCCAGGCACTCTGGCAGCATGCACAGTCCCTCCTGTTCTTGGGAAGCCAGAATTCAGCACAGAGAGCCTTTAAGTGTGTGCATAAAGCACCCATCTGCTACCACCCTGAGATGAAAAACCAGCCAGGCTCCCTACTCCTCCAGCCAGCCAAGCATGACCCTTCCCAGCCAGTTCAAAAGAGGCGTCTGCTCCCACTTCCACCAGCACCGGCCCATTCTCACAGGAGCACGGAACCGAGCTTCTGTGTGCTTGGATGACAGATGTGTCTTTCTTTGTTTTCTGCTGCAGCTCTTTCCCCCCCACCCCCGCCCCCCAGAACTGGCCTCCTTCCCCAGGGGCCCTCAACGTGCCGCCATGGTTTGCAACCTTCTTCACGACACCTGGGGTTTTCCCAGGATGCTGAGCACAAGCAGGAAGACTAGACTTAACAGCAGACCGGAAAGTTGAACCCCAACATGTCTTACCTGGGGTCCATGGTCAAAATCCCTACCTAGGAGGTGCAGGGTGCTCTCTTCCACCCACCCCAGATCTACACCACCCTGCCAATCCTGGGGGTGGGCAGTGACAAGGAATCCCTCATGGCTGCCCCTGGAGCAAACACTGTGGGGAGGAGAGAAAGTGCCTTGCATGTGGCCTGAGTTGGGTCCTCAGCATCTATGGCTCTTGCTTCCCTCAGGAGGAATCCTGAGTGCAGAGTAAGCTATGAGCACTGCTGGATGAGGCACCCAAACCAAAATACAGTAATATGTGGGGGAGGGTGGGCAGGGGAAAGGCAGCTGGAGAGCAGGTGAGAGAAGGAGGCTGGCTCCTTCATTTAGAGTTACGGTCATTGTCTCAGGGTGGCCGGTAACAGTGGCGCCCTCCCTGCACCCCTTCCCCCAACACATCCTGAGACTTCCAGTCCAATTGTTTCCGGCAAGGACCTCACAGAAAGTGACTCAGCCTTACATAAGGCCAGTGGCGGGGTCGGTGGGGGGCGGGTGCACCATGACTCACTCTCTTGAAATGTCCAGTGGGTTACACATGTCTCTTAGATGATCTTTTTAAATGTGTCTTGAGTGGTTGTCCGAAAAAAATTGATTGGGGGGACAGATTGGCGTGAGGCTCCTGCGTCAGGACAGGAAAGGACGTTGGGGCGGACAGAGGGGACCGCCAGGGGGCTGCGGCTCTCTCTCTCTGCTCCAGGCTGTGGAAGGTTCTGTTGAGAAGTGAGAACTCACTTCAGGAGCTCAGGGCATTTCAAAATCTAGAGTTTACTGCCACATCATCTGGCCAGTGCCTGCCCCAGGTACAAAGGAGTGGCTTTGATTGAGAGGCCCCTGGTCACTGGGTCGTTGCTGTCTGAGAAGCTGGAGGACACGAGGGACATGGAGGAAACAAGGGACAGTGGTCCCCAGCTTCAGCCACAGAGGAAGTTTCAGGGATGTCCCACAGGTCAGGCACAGGCCACAGCTCAGACCTCCCTTCTGGAGAAGGGACCTAGACAAGCAGAGATGTAGGTTGCCAGGGTATTGCAGTGTAGACCAACCATGAGAACTGCTGGGTGGAGGATCCAGACTCCTTTAAACCAAGTAGATGATTCCAGTTTTGAGTCCTACCCTGTCTCTCAGGGATTATCAGCCATTCCCTGGGGTCCCAGAAACCAACACATATGGGTCTCCAGGGAGCTGGAAGCTTCTACATTTTGGCCAAGGAAAGAGAGAGGAGGGAGGGGATGGGAAGGGGGGAAGGGAGGTGAAAGAAGAGGAGGAGAAGAGAGAAGAGGAAAGGAGAGGTGTGGAGGGGAGGGGAGGGGAGGGAGGGAAGAGAAGAGAAGAGAAGTGGAGGGAATGAAGGGAGGGGAGGGATGGGAAAGGAAGGGGAGTGGAGGAGAATGGAGGGGAGGGAAGGGGAAAGGATGGGAGGTGAGGGCAGGGGAGGTGAAGAGAAGAGATGGGGAGGGAAGGGGAAGGAAGGGAAGAGGAGGGAGGGGAAGGGAGGGGAGGGAAGGGGGAAGGCAAGAGAGGGGAGGGCAGGGAAAGGGAAGGGAAGGCCTTCTGTGGAAGATCCAATACTATCAAAGAATTGCTAAGAGGGCAGCTCAGAGGTGAGGAAGATGGAGCACAAGGCTGGAGTACCTGATTTGCATGTGAGATCCCCTGAGTTCGATCCCTGGCTTGTCTGCAAGCCCTAGTGAATGACCACGAAGTGCATGATCTCCTGAGTACACCTGGGAGCAAATCGATCCCTGGCCCCAGTACTGCCAGATGTGGCATAAAAACAAAGTAAAACAACAGACACATGAAAAAAAAAGTTCACATCATTCAGTACCAGGGAAATGCAAATTTAAATGACAACAAGCTACTCCCTCGCATGGCTAGATGGATCTGGTAAAGACAGGAAACGGAAAGTGCTGGTGGGGTGTGGCGAGTAAGGAATGCCAGCTCGCTTGCTCAATCACCACCAATGGGAATGTGGCACAGCTCTGCTGGAAAACAGCTCCAAGACTGCTCAAACCACTGCTGGTAGAACTTCCACCAGACCTTGAAAATCCACTCCTAAAAATCTACCTGAAAGACACAGAAACTTTGACCTAGAAAGACGTAAGCACACATATGTGCATCACAGCAATGTTGACAATAGCCAAAGTCTAGAAGCTGCCCAAGTGCCCAACCGTGGGTCAAGAATTGTGGAGTGATGGGGCGGATGTGGCAGTGTAGGGACCCAACCTGTCCCCTCTGCAGCTCCCTACGAGAGTTGCAGTATTTTCCTTATATGGCGGGGCCTGAGAGGATTATGAAAATGTGTCTGGTCAAGTGGAGTGTGGGGGCCAGATGGCAGGTGGTCGGGAAAGTGGGGGGGCATGAGGCAGCCAGGGAGGGTGGCATGGAGGGCCTCTGCCGTGTGTCTGCAAGCCCTAGTGGATGACCACGAGACCATGACACAATCTGAGGGCTTGGGAATCAGGTGATGGAGCCTGCTCTGACCAAGACCCAGGAGAAATTAAAAAAATAATAATAATAATAACTGTAATGATATGATAGGATTGTGGTGGTTAAATGCACAAAACAGGAGAAGGGGTGAACATTGGCATCCTTGAATACAGGCTTGCAGCAACTTGGACAGAAGCGGGGATGCCATGTGGAGCAAAGTGAGTCAGAAAGGAAAAGATCAACATCGGATGATCACACGCATAAGCAGAGTGTAAAGAAACTAAGGTGTTAGACGAACCCCAGTGGAAACTGAGCCTGAAACATGATCAATAGAACCTGGAGCTGAGGGGCTGGGGATGGGGTAGGCTAGAGGGGGGACCATTGTGAAGGAACCTGTAACCACCAGTGGACAGATTGGTGTCATGCTCTGAAATTAGAACCTTAATTAATAACCTTAATATGCAAACTATGATACCTCAATAGAGAAATAATTTTAAAATAAAATAAAAATCAAAAGAGAGGGTAGCTTGGGGCAGGTGGATCTGTGAGTAGAAGGAGCCAGCAGTGTCCAGGTTGGCCCAGATGCCCCCAGATCCATAACTCACCCCCACTAAGACCTGGGGTCCCACCCAGGACTGCAGCGCAGCCTGCAACACACCCTTGGCCAGATTGGCACAGCCTGGACCACTTTGGCCTCCAGAGAAAGGTCCAAGTCTCATGAGGGCACAGAACGTCACAGAAATCCTCCTCCCATCATTTCTCTCTCCTCTGTCCCACCACTTTCTCCATCTTGTCTCACAACCAAACTGGTGTTGGCTGCAAGACAGCAAGGTGTTCAGTCACCTCCCATGGGAGTGGGTACCTGGCAACAAAAGCTCTTGTCACAGCTTGGCACGGGCCCCTGAGAATCCTCAAGTAGGTATAGAGAGCAGACAGACTCATGCCCCATGTAAGGACAGAGGGCCAGGGAGCAGCCTGAACACGGCCCATCCCACACCATCCTACATTAACCACGTTCCCAGAACAGAGACAGGCCTTTCAGAGACAACAGCTTCATGGAATGCAGAGAAGTTCTGTTGGGGTCCTTCCAGGTGAATGCGTGGAGACAGAGGGCAGGTCACTTCCTTAAGTCAAAAAAGCCACTGTTGGGAGACAAGATGCTGGGCCTCCTCAGCCCCCTTTGTGACAGGTGATTCCTCACCCTGGACTCTGTCTCAACATGGAGACTCACTCAGGACACAACTCAAGGAGGAACACATTCTTTTTTTTTTTTCTTTTTGGGTCACACCCGGCAATGCTCAGGGGTTTCTCCTGGCTCTGCACTCAGGAATTACTCCTGGCGGTGCTCGGGGGACCATATGGGATGCCGGAGATCGAACCCGGGCCGGCATGGGCGGGACGTGTGCAAGGCAAATGCCCTACCCGCTGGGCTATCGCTCCGCCCCAGGAGGAACACTCTTGGGCAGCTGCCCTAAGTGCCCCTTAGCCATCCCAGAGTCCCAGGGACCCCATTTAGACTTCCCCAATGTTCTCCCAACCAAGTTCTCAGCGGGCCCAACCCCATTTGGCTTCCAAGATCAGGCCAGAGCAGGAACATTCAGGGTATTAAGGCTGTAGACTCAGCTTTCTCGCTGAGGGGCAAGACCGGCCTTCCTCCTCTTCCAGGCCTGGAGCTTGGGCTCAGGGTCCAGCCCTTCTGCTCAGCCCGGGTCCCTGAGCCTTGATCTACTACATCAGGAGGTGCCAGGGGCCCATCATTCCCCTCAGGGCACCTCATGCTGGACCAGAGGGAAGCGGCTGAGCCCCTTAAACTGCCTGGAACTGACTGACTAGCACAAGAACACAGGACCGGCCTCTCCAAGAGTCCATGAGATTCAGGCCTGGGCTTTGAGCATGGCTCAGGATGGTTCAACACAGGGGAAGATTCTGAGGAGAGGAGCAAGGCCTTCAAGAGAGAGTTCTACTAGAGAGTTCATCGCGCAATGAAGCACACAAAAACAAGCAGGAAAGCACGCGGATCGAGCAGGCATTTCCTAGGGTCACTTTTCTGCCCACCCGAGATATATGCCCACTGTCTTCAGTCCTATTCAGTAAATGAGCTGAGCAGCACTGGAAGGGCAAGGGAGTTAGTCCCATCCTCAGTGCTCCAAAGAGACGCACCATCTTTTTGACCCACCCCAGGGACATGTTTGTATTCAGTATCATTTTGTCATATGTAAAAACAAACAAGAGGCTTCCAGTGAAGCAGGCAGGGAGTTTAGCAGTTGGATATGTGTGTGGAGGCAGGAGGGGTGGTGCCTGGCAATGAGTTCTTGGGACTTAATCAAGCCAAGAAATGAAACGGGATTTGAAAAAGCTACTATCACTAGCCCTAACCAGCTAAAAGCCATAATACCAGGACTCACTTTGCAGACACAGAAACTCATCTGATAACTCTGGCTGATGCCTCCACAGAGAATGGAGCCCCTCTGAGAGAAGCCCCAGCAGGAACAACAGCTACAAAGGGGCTGTGTAAGCACTTGAAGGACCAGCCAAAGTTTCACACTCTTGCCTGTCCTTGACGCTCTATAGAGTTCCTCAAATATGAGAGGTAATCTAGCTGGACAGATATTCTTGGGGAGGTGTTCATTTAGTTGAGTTTTTGTACTATATCCTTCTGTATTCTTCCAAGGAAAGGCAACAGCTTAGGGACTTTATAATCTTGAAACCAGTTTTGCAAGAAGCATTAGAAGAGTTCTGTTAAAGGACAGGAGAAACTTCCCATCATGTGGCACTAGTATCACACTCACCGTATCCACTTCTCATATCCACCTCTCATATCCACATCTCATATCCACCTCTCATATCCACATCTCATATCCACCTCTCATATCCACCTCCTCCACGTCTCTATCCACCTCTCATATCCATGTCTCATATCCACCTCTCATATCCCGTCTCATATCCACCTCTCATATCCCATCTCATATCCACCTCTCATATCCGTCTCATATCCACCTCTCATATCCACTTCTCATATCCACCTCTCATATCCTACGTCTCATATCCCCTCTCATATCCACCTCTCATATCCTAGGTGCATATGGTTGTCCTCTACTGGAGAAAGAAAAACTGAAAAAAATACAGCAGTTCATCATCACAAATTGACTTTAATTGATTTATTTTTTTTTGAAAATTCTATATATTGCCAGTTTTTAAAGGTTTTTTTTTTTTGGACCAAATAACATGAAATTAAAGGTGTTATCTTGTTAGCCAAGGTACTGAAAATCAGATGGGCTGGACATGTAATGCAATTTGGAGATGACCGCTGGACTAGAGCCGTTACTGATTGGATCCCACGGGACATCAAAAGATCACATGGCCGCCCACCTACAAGATGGTCAGACATCTTCGTCAAGACCCTGAATGATTTGAGGCTCTTCGTATTCCTGAAGCAAGCAGATGCCATTGAGCTACACTGGCACGTGATAGGGTCAAATGGAAACGTTACTGGTGCCCGCCAAGCAAATCAACGAATAACGGGATGTCAAGTGATCAAGTGATGCTTGCCAAGGGGTAAGCTTCATCTGACAGGGAAGATATGATCACCACAATAAGATCCAAATGCAAAATACAATTTAATGTAATATCTTTTTTAAATGCCAGAGTTGAAAATTCAGTTATGTAAATGAATATAGCAATGTACTATATTGCATTAGATGATTTGAATTTCCTTATTTATATAGGTTAAAATCCTTAGCAATTAATCACTACAAATTGACTCTTGTGGATTTATTTTCTGATACTCCATTCGCCATTTCTTTAAGTTTTGTTGGAATAAATAATAAGAAATAAACTTGTTATATGCCTGCCAAAGGGGCAGGCTGGGGTGGCAGGGAAACCTGAGGATACTGGTGGTGGGATTGGGGTTGGGACATTGTTTGCCTGAAACAACTCTATTATGAACAATGTGGTAAAACACAGTGTCTTAACAAAAAACATTTAAATATTTTTTAAATTTTTTTAAAGGTTCAAACACTGCTCCTTGACAATAATATAGCAATGGAGTCTTACCTAGGTAGAAAGATCACACATAGGGGCAGTGTGGACAATGGAACTTGGACAATGGAAGAACATGCTCGCATTAGCCCACATTGGCTGTGGACATGTGCCACCCACATCCCCCTCTTGAAATGTGTACTCTCAGCTCTGTGCTATCTTTTTCTCTTTTATCTCTCTTTCTCCCTCTCTTCTCTCTCTTTCTTATTTTTTTATTTATTTATTTATTTATTTATTTATTTATTTATTTATTTATTTTTGCTTTTTGGGTCACAACCGGCAATGCTCAGGGGTTACTCCTGGCTCTTCACTCCACGAATTCTCCTGGTGATGCCCGGGGATCATATGGAATGCTGGGATTGAACCTAGGTCAGCCGCATGCAAGGCAAACACACTACTCACCTGCTATCACTCTGGCCTCTCTTTCTCTCTCTCTCTCTCTCTCTCTCTCTCTCTCTCTCTCCCTCCCTCCCTCTCTCTCTCTCTCCCTTCCTCCCTCCCTCTCTCTCTCTTGTTCCTCATAATTTCTAAATAAAAACAACTTTATTTCACTACTCGTCTCCTGGAATTATTTTTCTGTGAGAGAAAGACAATGAACCCAAAAGCCTGAGTATGGTCCAAGACTCTTTCCTTTCCTGCAAAGAGCGACTCCTTGCCTAAGCCCACCGCTCCCAAAGAAACCAGGTGGCAGGGCTCAGCTCCCATGCTGAGAGAACAGTGGACTCCAGGTGCCACTTGTCAGCTGCCTGGGGCTGCTGAGACGTGAGGTCTGTATTGCAGCAGCTCATCGCAGACTTTATCAGTCCGAGATTTCCCAGCCACTTCCCGGGGTGACGGAGGTGGATGTAGAGAGTCTGTCTCTCTTCCTCGCTTCACATAAGTCACCCAGGGAATCTCCACTGGCAACATAGCAACCCAGCTATAGCTCCATCCCAGAAAGGAGATTGCACGTCCTCTCACCCAATTTCAAAGAAGAATTGGCAGGGGCACTATTGGCTGCCACTCACAGAAAGTCCAACTCAAAGTGTTTCAACAACCTCCCAGAACAAGAAATTAAGAGGTAGGCTGGCTGCTGCAAAGACTGATTCTGCCGCAAATGACACCACCAAGGAGCTCAGTTCTTTCCACTTCAGCTCTTCGTGCTGTGGGGGAGCATCGGGCTGCTGTTTGCAGTGACGTCAGCAGAATATCTCTAGGCTCATTTCTACCAGTGAAGATGAGAAGAAATCTTCCACCTGACGCACCAAGGCACACGCCA
>JAJIBD010013890.1:0-27430 GCA_021461705.1 Cryptotis parvus
GCAACTCCACTGTGAGACATTACAGTTACCACAAATTGACTGTCATTGATCTAACTTTTGGTAATTCTATTTGCCTTTGTGTTGCAAAAAGCACTATGAAGTAAATTTGTGCCTGAAAGGGGGGACAGGCTTGGGGAGGGGAGGGAGGGAAACACCAGTGGAGAGAATGTGGTGGTGGGACATTGGTATCAGAACATTTAATGCCTGAAACAGCTGTATTATATTAACTTGGGAAATCATAGGATTATAGTAAAAACTTAAAAAAATAAAATACCTCAAGCTAAAGGGTTCCCCAAACTCCACCAGGAGTGGCCCCTGAGCACCCGACCAGGGAATAGGCCCTGAGCACTACTGGGTGAGGCCCTCCAAACCAAACAAACCAAGAGATAGAGAGAGAACCTCTGTTTCTAAGCTCTCTGGAGACAATCAGACAGCTTATGGACTACATGTAATTCTTCTGGAAGGTTGGGATGGGGGCAGCATCTTCATTGGGGTGACATGATGATCTTTGCGAGTCTGAAGGCCTCTATCTTCCCCATTGCTTCTTGCTGCCTCGGTCTCTCCCTGCGCGCGAGTCTGGCCTCCTCTGCGGAAATCAGCCCCTCAGCACCTTCATCCCTTTCTCCACTGCCTTAGCTCCCTCTCCTCTGACTGCTCTGCCCCTTTTGGGGAGGTCATGTCTGCATTGCCCCCTGTGTCCTGCTCCCCAAAGGGAGGAACCCGACCAGTTGCCTGGCTTCCCTAGGGCTCCTGTGTGTCAAACCTCTCTCTCTGGATGAAGCCTTAGCATCAGGAGCCCTCGAGTCAGCCCTGTCTCCTGCCTGGCATGCTTAGCCCCAAGGCCTTTCCAGGCCTTCCCATACTTACACCTGCTTCTCCCTGTAGAGCCCCTGGATCATTACAGACTAGTCTGATTCAAAGTGATCTTGGGCTTCAATAAGATTTCCTCCTCCCTTCTCCTCCTCCTCCTCTTCCTCTTCCTCCTTCTCCTCCTCCACCTCCTTCTCCCCCTACCTCCTCCTCCTTCTCATTCTTCCTCCTCCTTCTTCTTCTTCCTTCTCCTGCATGCAAGACAAAGTGCTTTCCCTGCTGTACTATTGCTCCAGCTCAAGGTTCTTGCTTCTTTTTTTTTTTGTTTTGTTTTGAGGCCAGCGCTTAGCGTACTCTAGGGGTTACTCCTGACTCTGCACTCAAGGAATTACTCTTGTGGTGCTCAGGGGACCATATGGGATGCCGATGAGTGAACCCTAGTTGGCGATATGCAAGGCCAGTGCCCTCCCTCCTGGACTATCACTCCGGCCCAAGTTTCCTGCTTCTTGTCTGCACCTCCAGAACACAAGCGCCTGCAAACCTATCATCTTTCTGATAAATGTGTCCCAGCTTTCAGTGTCTACCTTTGCCCTCCTTTATTATTATTTTTTTTAAGTTTTGGGGCTATGTTCAGAAATGCTCAGGGCTTACTACTTGCTCTGTTGCTTAAGAATCACTCCTGGTAGGGTTTGGGGAATCTTATGAGGTGCCAGGGGATTGAACCTGGGTTGGCTCCATGCAAAAGTATGAACCTACCTGCTGTTCTATCTCTCTTGCCACAACCACCATTATTCTGGGCAGCTGTGGACAGGCGAACAGAATAATCAGGCACCCCTTTGTCCAGTGAGCTGTCCATCCTCTGTTTATTATTTTATTTTGATCTTTTTTTTTTTGCTTTTGGCTATACTCAGGGATTGAACTCAGTTCGGCAGAGTACAAAGGCAAAAGTGTCCTCCCCACTTTACTATGGCTCTGCCCCTATCTGCCCCTGTTTAGCTGACCTTTAATATAGAGGCATGGGTTCTTCTTTGAACATGGACTGGAGAGAAGTATAGTGGGGGGCATTTGCCTTGCATAGGACTGATTCTGGTTTGATCCCTGGCATCACATATGGTCCCCCTGAACAATTGCCAGGGTGTAAGCCATGAGCACTGCAGTGTGGCTCCCAAATCAAAAGCAAAAAGTAAACAGATAAACCCAAATTCTCCCCTTGCGGCTCTTCCCTTGCTGCCCTTATAGAGGTGTGGCGTGAGGCTCTTGAAGGAAGGGGCTGGGAGGGAGTGTGGAGTCAGGCCTCAGCAGGGTCTGCCTGGCTCTGCCTGTTTCGTTCTGTCCCTACTTGCTGCTCCCTTGTACCGGCAGTCTGGTGCATCAGTCCTGTCTGTGGGGGGTGATAGTGTGTGTCATGGGTGAGGGTGATGACATGTGTCTGTGGGTGACAGTGTATGGGAGTGGCCGGTGTGGGGGTGATAGTGTGTGTGTCTGTGGGTGAGCACTGTGTGGGGGTGGCGGTGTGAGGGGTGACTGTGTGTCTATGGGTGACAGTGATGGTGAGGTCTAAGTGGGGGTGACAGTGTGTCTTTGTGGGGTGAGGGTGACAGTGTGGGTCTGTGGGTGAGGTGACAATGTGGTCTGTGGGGAGTGACAATGTGGGGGTGATAGGGTGTCTCTGGTAAGGAGTGACAATGTGTGTGTGTCTGTGGGGGTGACATTGTGTGAGGATGACAGCATGTTTGCCTTTTAGGGGGGTGCTGGGAGGGAGGGTACTGGCTGAGGCACTCAGGAGTACAAGGCCACCTGTACAGCCCTGAAGCTAAGTGGAGAACCAGAACATTCTGGGAACCAAGGCCGGAACTGAGATGTTCTGGGCTGCCATGCCCAAGGCAGGTCCTGGGCTCTGGCTGTTTGCCAGCCTCTGGTCTCACCTCAGCTCATCTTCTTCCAAGTCATGCAGCTGTTCCTTAGGACAGGACCAGGGCAGATGGGAAACTGAGGACTGGTGAGCACCTGCAGGAACGTCAAGATATGTGGGTTGATGAATAGGTTCTGCTTCTCCGGCATCAGCCCCCTGACCCGATCACTACTGGGCAGCTCAGGCGACCCTGAGTTGCCGGGGCTGTTGTGTAGCTTGCTGTGTTATCACAGGCAGGACCGAGTAGCTAGGCCTGCTGCTGTGGGTGAGGGTGTAAGTTCTAGAACTGTTTATCTGTCCCCCTGTCTTATGCCATGGGTCTATATTTTTTGGAGGAGGAGGGCATATCTGATAGTACTTAGGACTTATTCCTGACTCTGCTGTCAAGGATCTCTCCTGGCAGGCTTGTGGGACTATATGGAACCAGGCATGGAACCCACACGGGCTGCATGCAAAGGTAAGCGCTCTCCCTGGTGTGCTGTTGCTCCAGCACCCTCTGCCCCCTGTCTATTTTAATACATGGCATAGCCATTGTCTGACTATCTATTCAGTCTTGCTGTGTTTTTCTGAGTAAAAGAAGCCAGATCTTTAGCTTCTAGTATTGGTGACTACACACTTCAGATTACAGAAATGAATACACAGAAATTCTAATTAAATGAGGCCAGGGAATCTACAGGAGCTGCACGACCCCCAGTAACCAGATACCTTATTTATGGGGCAGGGAACTGCCAGGCTGCTTAGGGAAACAGGGAGGAAGATGAGCGTCTGCCTGCCTGGTGCCAGCTCCTCGGAGAGCTCTGTGAATGGAGTGCAGGTTTTTGTTCTGGGGATTCATACCAGTCTCACAATGAGGCTGTGCTTTCCACTTACTTTCGTTGTTTCTGAACAAACACATTCTGTCTGAGAAACAACTGAATTTTTTTTTGAGGGCAACAAGATCAATCTTGTCTCTAAAGGTGACTCAGAAAATAATGAGCAAAAATGATAAAAAAAAAAATGACCAGGGGCGGTCGCGATAGCCCAGCCCGGGTGGGGCATTTGCCTTACACCCGGCCGCCCATGTTGGCCTGGGTTCGATCCCGGCATCCCATAAGTTCCCCCAAGCACCTCCAGGACTAATTCCTGAGTGTAGAGCCAGGAGAAACCCCTGAACATTGCCGGGTGTGACCCAAAAAGCCAAAAAAAAATGACCAAAAATTATAACACCCAACAGAAGTAACAACAGCAAAAGCAAACCAAACCCTAAAACTCAGGACCAGGCGATAGTACTTGCCTTCCCTTGCATGCCGCTGGCCTGCGCTTGATCCCTGGTACCCCCTATAGTTCCCTGAACCCTCCAGGAATGATTCCTTGGTGCAAAACCGAGAGTAAACCCTGAGCACAGATGGGTGTTAGCCCAAAATAAAATAAACAAAGAACCATAGAGAGGGATCCATGCACACACATACATACACACATACCCTAAAGCAACAAAACCCGACTAAACTAACCCCTCAACACAAAAACAAACAATAAAAGCAAACCCTAAAACTCGCTGGAAGGGATAAAAGCATCTTGTCAAGAACAGGGAAGGCAAGAACTCAGAGGGTGAGCCTGCATATCTGCCTTTCTCGAGAAGGTGCTTCATTCTCAGGCCTCGCTGTGGCCAGAGCCTCTCCAAGCTGTGCACTGTAGGGGACAGTCCCAACCCCAGACGGGGAGGGTGACCACGAACATGGCGGCCCGCTAACCCTCAGTCTAGACTTCTGGTGTCATCACCTTTGCCAGGCCTCGCTTCTCCAACTGTGGACAGGCAGTAGTGGCTCTGCAGTGGACAGGTGGTCCAGCACCCACAGTTGAGCCTCAGGCTCCCCTGCTAGGCGTCAACCACTCCACAGAATGTCAGCATCAGGGGCATCCCTCTATGCTCAGGGTGGATCAAGGCAGACCCATTCCCAACCCAGAGGACCGTCTAAACTCAGGAAAGTACAGACCCGAACAGAAAAATGCCCAATAGTCCTTCTGGCTCTTCTGAATAATGGATGATTTCTCCCTCTCAGTTTATAGCATTTTACTTCTTTTTGGTTTGCTTTTTGGTGATGCTCAGGGTTACTCCTGGCTTTGTGCTCAGGAATCTCAAATGGGATGCTGGAATCAGTACTGGGCCAGCCTCATGCCCCACCTTAGCCTTAGCCTTAGCCTTAAGCCTTGCCCTTCCTTTCCTTTCCCTTTTCCTTTCCTTTCCTTTCCTTTCCTTTCCTTTCCTTTCCTTTCCTTTCCTTTCCTTTCCTTTCCTTTCCTTTCCTTTTTCCTTTCCTTTCCTTTTCCTTTCCTTTCCTTTCCTTTCCCTTTCCTTTCCTTTCCTTTCCTTTCCTTTCCTTTCCTTTCCTTTCCTTTCCTTTCCTTTCCTTTCTTCCTTTCCTTTCCTTTTTCTTTCCTTTCCTTTCCTTTCCTTTCCTTTCCTTTCCTTTCCTTTCCTTTCCTTTCCTTTCCTTTCTTTCCTTTCCTTTCCTTTCCTTTCCTTTCCCTTTCCTTTCCTTTCCTTTCCTTTCCTTTCTTTCCTTTTTCCCTTTCCTTTCCTTTCCTTTCCTTTCCTTTCCTTTCCTTTCCTTTCCTTTCCTTTCCTTTCCTTTCCTTTCCCTTTCCTTTCCTTTCCTTTCCTTTTTCCTTTCCTTTCCTTTCCTTTCCTTTCCTTTCCTTTCCTTTCCTTTCCTTTCCTTTCCTTTCCTTTCCTTTCCTTTCCCTTTCCTTTCCTTTTCCTTTCCTTTCCTTTCCTTTCCTTTCCTTTCCTTTCCTTTCCTTTCCTTTCCTTTCCTTTCCTTTCCTTTCCCTTTCCTTTCCTTTCCTTTCCTTTCCTTTCCTTTCCTTTCCTTTCCTTTCCTTTCCTTTCCTTTCCTTTCCTTTCCTTTCCTTTCCTTTCCTTTCCTTTCCTTTCCTTTCCTTTCCCTTTCCTTTCCTTTCCTTTCCTTTCCTTTCCTTTCCTTTCCTTTCCTTTCCTTTCCTTTCCTTTCCTTTCCTTTCCTTTCCTTTCCTTTCCTTTCCCTTTCCTTTCCTTTCCTTTCCTTTCCTTTCCTTTCCTTTCCTTTCCCTTTCCTTTCCTTTCCTTTCCTTTTCCTTTCCTTTCCTTTCCTTTCCTTTCCTTTCCTTTCCTTTCCTTTCCTTTCCTTTCCTGTCCTTTCCTTTCCTGTCCCTTTCCTTTCCTGTCCTTTCCTTTCCTATCCTTTCCTGTCTTCTGTCCTGTCCTGTCCCTCTGTCCTGTCCTGTCCTTTCCACCTGTCCTTTCCTTTCCTTTCCTGTCCTGTCCTTTCCTTTCCTGTCCTTTCCTGTCCCTTTCCTGTCCTGTCCTGTCCTGTCCTGTCCTGTCCTGTCCTGTCCTGTCCTGTCCTGTCCTGTCCTGTCCTGTCCTGTCCTGTCCTGTCCTGTCCTGTCCTGTCCTGTCCTGTCCTGTCCTGTCCTGTCCTGTCCTGTCTGTCTTTCCTTTCGTCATACCTGTCTATGCTCAGGGGTTACTGCTGGCTCTGCACTCGGAAATTACTCCTGGCAGTGCTCAGGGAATGCTGGAGATCGAATCCAGGTTGACTGCGTGCAAGATAAACACCCTCCCTGAGTGCGGTGCTATTGCTCTGACCTCAACAGTTTATTTTCTTAAACCTACTCCAAGTCACTTAACATAAGCCCAGATCCTAGAGGGACTCCCAAGTCCTTGACTTCCTCAGTGTTCAAAAAACCCAACGCAGGCACATTCGGGGGTTTCTTGTGAGACTTTCACACTGTGGAGTGACTGTATCTTTCCTTTCTTCTTTTTGTTTTGCGTCACACCCAGTGATGCTCAGGAGTTGTTCCTGGCTCTTTGCTCAGGGATCATTCTTGGTGATACTGAGGGGTCATGTCTAGTGCCTGGGGATTGAACCTGGGTCTTCCACATGCAAGACAAACACCCTATGCACTGTACCTCCTCTCCTGCGCCTGTATCTTTCCTTTAGAGGGAAGGATTGCGTTGTGGGAAGGCAGGTAAGGGATCTGAGATTCTATGAATGTCCTTTGTTCCCAGGTTCTGCCTGTGGCATTTCTAGTGAGGGTGGGTCTCACCCATTGCTCCTGTGGCACTTGCCCGGGGGATGCTTCCATGTTCTTTTCTGCCAGTGGAAGAGGATAAACTGAAAGAAGAATGAACAGAGATTCTTCTGAAGGAAAAAAATTTCCTGTAATTCTTCACTCTCAGGCTATTTAACAGTTAAATGCTCCATCTGTGGCCATTAAGTGGGTTCTTGTGTTCCTTGATAAAGGCATCCTTTTCTTGGAAAACAGTATGCTTTCTGACTCACAAGATATTCAGGCTCCTCTTCTATTTCCCCACCTTCATCCCTGGACTAAATAATTCCCAAAGAATTATTTAGGAATTAATATTTAGGAATTAAGATGCTCACTAGAACTGAGCATCCCTGAGTTCTAGTGAGGGTAGTGATTTGAGTTTTTTGGGCCACAGTGGGCAATGCTCAGGGATTATTTCTGGTTCTGTGTCAGGAGAGACCCTTGGCCATATTCAAGGGACCCTATGCACTGTCAGGGATCCAATGGAGCAGGCCAATGGGGCAAGTGCCATCACATTCTTTTTTTTAAATATTTTATTATACCACCATGAGATATACAATTACAAAGATGTTCATAAGATGTTCATATTTGGGTTTCGGTCGTACAGTGTTCCAGCACCCATCTCTCCACCAGTGCCCATTTCCCACCATCAATGTCCCCAGTTCCCTCCCCCTCCCCTAGCCTGCCTCTATGGCAGGTTCTTTACCTCTTTCCATTTCTCTCTCTCTCTTTCTCTTTTCCTTCCCTTATACATTGTGGATTACAATACATACATTTAGAGGTTATCATGTGTACCTTTTTGCCTGTATTTAGTGCTCAGTTCTAGGTTGGTATTAGCACTTTCGACAATTATTAGCACACTGTTCCATTCTCTGTCTTACCTAGCCTCTGACTCCCATATGTTTGTGATAATTTCCACTTTTGACAAGACCTCCTCATCATGTTTCACCTGACTTTGGATATTGGTATCATAATGCCATCACATTCTTTAATGTTGCTAACAGGCCAGAAGCTAAAGGACCAGTCCTAGGTTCTGTACCTGGATTCTTCCATGCCTGCTGTCCAGTGTTCCCTTGCATCGCTTCCCCCATGGTTCAGCACACATGTCTGTCACGTAGCTCTCACCCCCTACCTTGTGGTAGGTCTTGAGTTGTACTTGAGGGAAGGTGATGACAGGACATTCGTCAGGCTTGTAGGGCTCAGAGCCACCATCTTCTCATAGAGGGGCTGGGTTGTGACCACTCACCTATACAAGCTAGGAAGACGCTCTCTCCAGCATCCCTGTGGTCACACAGCTGTGCACGAATATACAACACTTCTGGATCTGCAGGCCCAAAGGTTTGAGTAGATGACAGACTTTCTCTGCAGCCTAGACTGGCAACAGAGCCCTCTATGCTCTATTCTCCCTTGAAATCAGGTGAACATTTGAAAAGAGTGTTCTGCTAAAGCGGGGTAGGAAGACTGGGGTAAAATCACAATGTTTCAGCACTTTGCTCTGTGGAGTCAGGGTTGCTATGTGGGTTCAGAGGAGCAAATCATAATAGATGTGTTGTGGCAATCACAGATAATCATGGCAGTAACCGTGCCTAGGAGCACAGCAACAGCCCATAAGATTGATCTTTTTCTGGAGGTGGATGTTCTCTGTCACCAACTGCCACTTTGGGAATGACCTAGACTAGTTAGGAAAATTGAGAGGACAGCTCCTAACCCCTCCTCCTACTGCCATTCTCCCTCTGATGCCTCCCACTAGAGAACCTAATGGGAATCCAGTTTCATGGCAGTCTTAGAATGGGGCTATCAGATCCCCAGATATCTGTGTCTCATTGCGTTAAACTTAACTACACTCAAATAAAATGTAAACGCCAGAGCTTTGGGGCTATGTCACAGTGGCTATGTGCTAGGACTGTCATTTGGATGGTCCCCTTCCACTGCTGTAGAAAGTTCTAGGAGGCACCAGGACACGAGGCATCCTTGCCAAAGTCACCGATACAGTTTGGCTTCATTTCCTGGAAAATTCTCTTGCTGTGCCTTACAAAAAGTGAGTCAAAGGAAAGTAAATTTGCTTCATGGATGAAACAAACAAAATGAATTACATGCAAAGCCTGGAATATCACGCAGTCTTACTCAAAAAGGCAGGGGATAAAGATTTATTGGGGGGCCAGAGCAATAGCACAGCAAGTAGGGAGTTTGGCTTGCACCTAGCCAACATGCAGTTCGATCCCCAGCATCTCATATGTTCCCCGAGCTCTTCCAGAAGTAATTCCTGAGTGCAGATCCAGGAGTAACCCCTGAGCATCGTTGGTTGTGACCCAAAAAAAAAAAAAAAGGCTTTATTGATTGAGATTCTAATAATTTACAATACGGTTATTTATTTTACCGATTGAGATTCTGTAGTTTATGGTTTCTGATGCACATATTAAGCTGTTTATTGCCTAATAAATTTTTAAAGTTTTAATACATTTTAATAAGTTCTTAATAAATGCTTTAGAAGTTGAACCTTCTGTATTGCTGTTTTAATTTGTTGAGTTTAGCTGGTTTTCCCTTCTAATTTGGTGTGCTTCTACTGGGATTTCAGTATAGAGGAGAGACTTAGGGTGTGTCTTGTGACTTCAAGATTTACCGATCTGAGCTGACATGGAGGCAGATATGAGAGGTAGATTTGACTGCCAGTGTTTTGGAACACAGGGAGGTGGGGAGGCTGCCCACCCTGACTCCAAGAAGACCCCAGAGTACTCAGACTGAGCACTGGTTACCTGAAATCATTCACAGTTTAGAGTCTCTGTAGAGAATTTTAATGAAGTGGTAGAGCAGAGCCCTTGGCCTGGCTGCAGCCATGAGTGTGAGTGCGGTTGCTGAAGCTCAGGGAGGGGCGGCGTCTCACCTGCTCACCTCCCGTGGCTCCCACAGAGTTTTCAGCCACAGGGACTGGTGCTAACATGAATTTCAGCGCTTGGTGTGCATCTCCTCAGAGATGAATCAGGAATCGGTAGAACAGAGCCAGTGAACGAGCAGTAGTCCAGCAGGTGGGGCATTTGCCTTACAAGCAGCTGACCTGGTTCGATCCCGGCATCCCATATGATTCCCCTGAGCACCGCCAGGAGTGATTTCTGAGTGCAGAGCCAGGAGTAACCCCTGAGTATTGCTGGGTGTGACCTCAAAAAGAAAAAAATTCAATACCCCTCCCATCACCGGTGTCAGCTTCCCTCCACCAGCTTTCCTGTATTCCATTTCCCCATCCCCATTTATTTGTTTTTGTTGTGTTTTTTGTTGTGTTTTTTGTTGTGTTTTTTGTTCTATTTCTTCTGTTTGAAGATCAGATCACTGATCTTCAAACAGATCACTGTGGTCATCTTATTGAAGACTCAGGCAGTTAATTGAAAGGAAGAGGATTCTTTTTTTTTTTTTTGTATTCAAGTACATTTATTCCATTTTTCATTTTGTAGTTGCAGTAACATAATTACAATAGTATTAATGTATGTGCTTTATGTATACAAAATTATTGTGTCTCCACCACCACCAAAGTGCCAAAGACCCTCCACCACTGTCCTTATATCACTTCTGGTCCACCTAGGAAGAGGATTCTGATGCCCATTTTAATATGGATGAACTTCGAGGGTTTTATGCTCAAATGCAGTGAGACAGAGTAGAACAGTGGGTGCCAGGGGATGGGAAGGGAAGGATGGGAGACAGCATTGAAGGGGGCAGAGGCTCAGTTTGAGAAGAGGGCACAGTTCTGGAGATGAAATGCGGTGACAGCTATAGGGCCCCTGAGGTGCTATGGAATGATACATCTACCAAGAGAATTTGATATTACGTGTAATTTGGTGATGATGATGGGCCCTGGCCTGTTAGGAAAGAGCAGAGCCCTTTGCCTGGGCTGTGGGCATCTCCCTGTCGCCCTCCTTGGAGACAGAGGCTTTGTCTGCCTGACGTTATGGGGTCACCATGGCCCAGCAGCACCAGTGAGATGCGGTGATTGCTAGTTTCTGCCAGCAGGGGAGCCACAGGCCCACGCACCAGCCCTCTCTCAGTTCCCCTCTCTATGCTTGGGGGAGAGGCTGAGGATTCCTAGAACCAGTCCACTTGTCCCAAATCCTACAGCCCAGGAGTAGGAAGACCAGGCAAAGGCAGAGCCCCGTGCCAGGCATTTCCTAGACAGTGTGGAGAGCGGCTGAAGAAGCCTGACTAAGGCCAGGAGCTGCCCAGGGATTTAATTCCTTTCTGCAGTTATGCCAGAGAGAGCAGACAACACAGGTGCGGGGTCACCGCACTCTGCTGCTGGCCTCTGGTGGGCCGTTTCCGACCCTGGGAGAAAAGCTCAATGTTGGTATATCACTGTCGTCACTGTCTTCCCATTCATCATCGATTTACTCGAGCGGGCACCAGTAACATCTCCATATGCCCTGTCTCATGCTAGTAGAGCCCAAGGGCATCTGCTTGCTCCAGGAACATATGGAGCCTCAAACCATTCCATCAGGTCATGGGAATGAGGTCTATAATTGTTACTGGTATTTGGCATATCAACTACGACACGGGTAGCTTGCCAGGCTCTGCCGTGCGGTGGCATGCTCTTGTAGTCACCTCTAAATTCAGCATTTATTGATGAACCGTGTGGCAGCAAGCGGCCACACGAGCCTGGCTGTGATAGGCTCTTCTGGGTGGAATTCTGAAGAGAGAGGAGTCCAGATGTGGAAAAATGGCGGCCCTTATGGAGTGGGGGGTCATCTGGCTTGTTGCGTGGTTCTGCTGGGTGGCGGGCCAGGCCTAGAACCCGCCTTCCCTCCCTGCGCCTTGTGAGCGGCTGGGCACAGGGAGAGCCGGTAGCAGCTCTGCCCCATGTCTGTGAGTCTCTGGATCAGCATACCTGGGCTGGACTTGAAAAAGACTGCTGCAGGGTGGTTCCAATGAATTGGGCTGTGATAGGTTCTTCTGCTGGGTGGAGTTCTGACGAGAGGGAAGTCCAGATGTGGAAAATGGCAGCCCTCATGGAGTAGGGGGTCGTCTAGCTTCTTGTGAGGCTCTGTTGGGGTGGTGGACCAGGGCTGGAACCCGCTGTCCCTCCCCGGTGCCTCGTGAGCGGCTGGGCACAGGAAGAGCCGGTAGCAGCTCTGCTCCATGTCTGTGAGTCTCTCACGTGGCTGTGAATGGAAAACACATGCTGCTTTTTTAACCACAGGATCAGCTCTGAAAATATAGACACTCGGCATTTACAGCAAAGTGAACATTCACTCAGTTGGTTTCAACTTCAGCTCGGTACAAAACTCTGGCCTGTCATACGTTACGCTGCGATTGACTGCCAGGTTGAATATTCCTATGGGCCCTGGGCAAACTGTCGTGATTAAAGGAGAAGTGAATACAAGCGTCAAAGGTTTATGTCGACCTAATATCAGGAAAATCAAAGGATATTGCGCTCCACTTGAACCCGTGGCTGAATGCTAAAGCATTTGTGAGAAATTATTTTCTTCAGGAGTCCTTAATGAGGTGCGACCCCTTGGTGGCCTGAGCCTTGGCTTCCTGCGCCGAATGGCCATCCAGGTGGAGGATATGGTACAGCTGCACCAAAGCTGACGGGCGTTGTCGAGTAAATCTCACTGGATCTGGTCAACCAGTAAGCCGTCAATCCTTTTCTTATTCACCAAGTACCACGCCATGCACCAAAGTGTCTCGTTGAGGGCAGAAGTTGATACTTCCCTTGCTTATCGATATCTTCGTAGGTCTGATGATAAAATTTGATGTACTTGGCGGAGTCTGGCTCGAACTGGGTGACGCAGAGATCGAAGCACATCAACATGGTGGTCCCGGCTATACATAGTCTTGATATTTTCTTCCTTGAAAACTATCGGTGTTATAACTCTACGACCTTTTTTTGGGGAAATAAATCTGTATCACCCGGTCCCGTTCTTCCCAGGTGGCTTTGCGGAGGGTGCTACTGGGCTCTCTCACGATGATAAAAGCGCTCCCGGTGCGGCAGGCTGTAGGTGATATCCGTGAACACGTATTTGTGCGTTTCTGTTATGTTGGTATATATATAAATATATACATATTATGATACCAATATCCAAGGTTAGACAAAACATAGAGTAGGTCTTTTCAAAAGTGGAATCTACCACAAGCATCTGGGAGTCGGAGGTTTGGTGGGACAGAGAGAGGAACAGTGTGCTAACAATTGTTGTAAGTGATAATACCAGCCTAGAACTGAGTATTGAACTGAGTATACAGGCAAAAGATACACATGATACACATGATAACCTCTAAATGTATGTATCGCAATCCACAGTGTGTAAGAGAAGGAAGAGAGAGAGAGAGAGAGAGAGAGAGAGAGAGAGAAGAGATAAAGAACCTGCCTTAGAGGCAGGCTAGGGAGGGGAGGGAATCGGGGACATTGGTGGTGGGAAATGGGCACTGGTGGAGAGTTGGGTGCTGGAACAATGTATGACCGAAACCCGGACATGAACATCTTTGTAATTGTATATCTCACGGTGGTATAATACAATATTAAAAAAAAACTTGATGTTGGATTACAGAATATGAGACCCGAGGGCCTCTCCTGGTCTGAAAAGCCACCCTGCAGGCCCCATGAGAGCATCTGTGCAATCCGCTCTTGTGCGCAGCAAGGGTGAGGACTGTGAGAGGGTGGGAGGAGAGAGGGAGACAGTCCAATGGCTGCATTTTCTCTGCGTCAAGGCCTATGTCAGAGCCGCGGGACTGAGAGGGAGAGACGAACTTCCAGATACCGCAGCTGGTTGGGGCTCCCCATCTTCACCTTCATCTCTGTTATCTCCACCTTCATCACCACCACCACCGCATCCCTCTTCTTCACCTCTATCACCTCCTCTATCACAGTCATCATCTCCTCCTATCACCTCCACCTTCATCATCACTGTTTTCCTCTTCTTCACCTGTCAGCTTCTCTATCATATCTACCTTCTTCATCTCTGCTCCATAACCTCTACCCCTGTTACATTCACTCATCATACCTCTATCACCTCCACCTCCATCACCTCCAACCCCAGCATCTTTGTTGCTTCTCCTCCATCACCTCCAGCATCTCTCTGTCCTTCACCGGATCATCTCCACCACTGTCTCCCTGAGCCCAGTGAGTGCTGAAGGACCACCCCCTTGCCTTGGGCCTCTCCCGGCCACCGAGCTGTCCTCTCCAGCCTCATGTGGGAAGGGAGGCGGCTTCCTGAAGGCTGACCGGAGCTGAGTCTGCATCTTGAGATCCAGACCAGAGCTGAGATTCTGGGTCTGCCACAAGGACTGGGGCCAGACTTGGAGGGTCATTGGAGGAGTAGACACAAGTATGTGGACCAGCACTTGCTGGAGGGGAGGCCGGGCTCTGAATTTCTGCAGAAAAACCAAACAACATCAACAGCTCACCATTTTCACGGCGGAGGGCAGGAGACAGGTGCAGGGGTGAGGCCAGAGCAGGTCTGCGGAGAGGGCGGCAGGAGCGAGGGTTTGGGTCAGGACAGACGTGGGGGAAGGGTGGTTGACGGCCCTGGTGGGCCAGATGGGGGCCCTGACACCTGGGCAGCGGGGTGGGGCCCATCGCAGGGCTCCCCTAGGTGCCCATTCAGCATGGTCTCGAATTAGTTGTGCTGTGTGTTGTGCTGAGTTGTGCTGTGTGTGTTGTGTGTACTGTGTGTGTGCTGTGTGTACTGTGTATGCTCTGTGTGCTGTGTGTATGCTGTGTGAGCAGGAGTTGCATTGTGTTGTACTGAGTTGTACTGTGTGTGCTCTGTGCACTGTATGTGCTATGCTATGTGTGCTATGTGTGGTATGTGTGCTATGTGCTGTGTTACTGTGCATGCTATGTGTACTGTGTGCTGTGTCTGCTGCATGTTTGCTGTGTGTGCTGTGCATGTTGTGTGTGTTATGTGTCCTGTATGTGCTGTTTGATTGCTGTATGTGTTGTGCTGTGTGCACTGTGTATTGTGTGCTAAGTGTTGTGTGCACTGTGTGGATGCACTGTGTGCTCTATATTGTGCTGTGTGTACTGTGTGCTGTGTTGTGTGTGCTGTGTGCATGGTGTGTGCTCTGCATTATGTGTGCTGTGTTGTGTGCACTGTGTGCTGTACATATTATGCTGTGTGTACTGTGCACTGTGTGTGTGTTATGTGTACTGTGTGCTGTGTGTTGTGTGCACTATGCGCTTTGTGCTGTGTGCGCTGTGCTGTGTGCTGTGCTGGACAGGCCTCTGTCCTTAGAGGGATGTGGGGGCACAGCTTCTCTGCCTAAGGGCTGAGGCTTGTGAATTTTGCACGCACTCTCCTCACGCGGCCCTGGGATGGCCAGCACTCGCTGTCATGGACACTTTCTTTCTTTTTTTTTTTTTAAGGTCTTATTTTATTTTATTTTTAATTTTTTAAAAAGTTTATTATATCAATTTTAGACATAAAATTGCAATATGCTCATGCTCGAGTTTTGGTTCCAGTGTTCCAACACCCATCCCTCCACCCGAACCCATCTCCCATCACCAGTGTCCCCAACTCCCTCCCCATCCCGCACCCCAACTACTTGGCGGGTTCTGTATGTCTTTTTCTCTCCTCTCTATCTCTCCCTCCTGCCTACCTTTCCTACACATCGTAGAATGCAGTACATTAAAGACATAACTGTTTCCACTAGCTTGATGGACCGCATGGCTGCAAGCGGCCACACAATTAGGGGCCTCATGGTCAGCATCCGGACAGCAAAAATGATGACTAATGTGGTGGGTGAGTCTCATCCGGCTGCTTCTGGGACCCCCAGAAGTGGTGGGCCAACACCCAAAACCCATCTGTCCTCCTGGGGCCTCATGGTCAGCTGAGCTAGGGGAGAGCCGAGTTCCAGTTCCCCCAGCTGCGTCTGAGGCTCTGCATGCTATGGCTGGTCGCCCCAGGGCAGCTCCTGGGTGGGACCACAGGGCTCAGACAAAATGGAGAGGGGAAAGGGTGACCCCAGCTCCATCTGACGAATTCCCGGTGTTTTCCGCTTCTGGGAGCTGCCTACCAGGGTTCGAACTTGTTTTGCTGTTAATCTAGTCTTGAGTCAGCGATGGACACTTTCTTGACCCTCCTGTCCAGGCTGCTCTCCTACCTACACCCCTAGATTCACCTGCCCCTCTCAAGTCCATCCTTCCTCGGACAGCAGCATCTGCTCGAGTATGTCACATGCATCAGGGCCGTAGCAGCGCACACAGCCAAAGCATGGGGTGCTCCACGGAGTCTGTCTTGCTGGGGCATGTGTATGGTGGGGCGGCATTGAGTGAGGTTGTCCTGGCAGCACACCCAGCTAGGACTTCACTGCAGACACTGGGGTGAGCGCTCAACTAGGGTCACCCTCTCCCAAAGGACTAGCCCCCTCCCTGCCCCAGGCACCACACTGCATTTGGAGCTGACAGCCAGCCTCGGCTTTACATAAAGTCCCTCTGACCGAGCCCTCACAGTCACTGAGAGGGCAGGTGTGGGTAAGGAGTTCTGGAGACCAGTGACATTGTTTTCCAACTTTAGGCACTGTTATTGATAGGACTTCATGAATATAATATTCCAACACCATGCCCCCCACAAGAGAGACGGTGTGACCCCTGTGTCATTCTTAACTCCACCCCCTCCCCTACAGTTCAGTTCCCCAAAACAGGCTCTCAGGTTCTGCTGCCTTTCTGCATATTATTTCCTTACTTGTGTCTTTTTTTTTTTTTTTTTTTTGCTTTTTTGGGTCACACCCGGCGACGCTCAGGGGATTACTCCTGGCGGTGCTCGGGGGACCATATGGGATGCCGGGGATCGAACCCGGGCCGGCATGGCCTGCTGTGTGCAAGGCAAACGCCCTCCCGCTGGGCTATTGCCCGGCCCCGTTGTGTCTTTTTTTTTCTTTTTAAAATTTTTATTATACCACCGTGAATCTCATGCTCTACCGACTGAGCTAGCTGGGCACAGTCGGCTAGCTAGAGACTCACAGACATGGGGCAGAGCTGCTACTGGCTCTCCTGTGCCCAGCCACTCACGAGGCACCCGGAAGGGATGGCAGGTTCTAGCCCTGGAAAGCCACCCCAGCAGAGCCTCGCAACAAGCAAGGTGACCCCCACTCCATGAGGGCTGCCATTTTCCATATCCAGACTTCCCTCTCGTCAGAACTCCACCCAGCAGAAGAGCCTATTCTTCCTTGCGGCTGCATGGTTCATCAATAAATGCTGGATTTAGAGATGACTACAAGAGTATGCTACCTGCACGGCAGAGCCTGGCAAGCTACCCGTGTCGTATTTGATATACCAAATACCAGTAACTATTATAGACCTCATTCCCATGACCTGATGGAATGGTTTGAGGCTCTTTATGTTCCTGGAGCAAGCAGGTGCCCTTGGGCTCTACTAGCATGAGACAGGACATATGGAGATGTTGCTGGTGCCCGCTCGAGCAAATTGATGATGAACGGGAAGACAGTGATACAGTGATACTACCGTGAGATATACAGTCACAAAAATGTTCATATTTGGGTTTCAGTCATACAGTGTTCCAGCCCTCCACAAGTGCCCATTCCCTCCATCAATGTCCAATGAGTTCCCTCCTCCCTCAGCCTGCTTCTGTGGCAGGCAATTTTCACTCTCTCTCTCTCTCTCTCTCTCTCTCTCTTTACCCCTCCCTTCTCTTACACATTGTGACTTGCAGTACATACAGTTAGAGGTTATGTATGTCATTTTGTTTCAATGCTCAGCTCTACGCTGGTATTATCATTTACCATAGTTATTAGTACACTGTTCCTTTCTCTGTATTACCTAACCTCTGACTCCCACACATTTGTGTCTTTATAGGCCACACAGGAGAGATCACTCTGTAACTGTCCCTCTCCTTTTGACTCACTTCACATAGCATGATACTCTAAGATCTATCCATGTAACGGAAACTTGCACGATTATTTTTGTGTATACCTACCATAGTTTCTTTTTTTTTTTTTTTTGGGTCACACCTGGCAATGCTCAGGGGTTACTCCTGGCTCTTTGCTCAGGAATTAATCCTGGTGGTGCTTGGGGGGACCATATGGGATGCCGGGATCCAACCTGGGTCTGCCGCATGCAAGGCAAACGCCCTACCAGCTGTGCTATCGTTCCAGCTCCTACCTACCATGGTTTCTTTGTCCAGTCCTCTGTTCTCAGACACTTGGGTTGTGAATTTCCAGATTTTGGCATTGTGAATAGTGTTTCAATAAACACAGTGTGCAAATAGTGTTTCTGAATAGGATTTTTGTACTCTTGGGGTAGACGCCTAGAAGTGAAGTTGCTTGATTTCCTGGAAGCTTAATTCCTAGTTTTTTTTTTTTTTTAAATTTTCCATATTGGTGTAGCCCTGGCCCACCACCTCGGCAGAGCCTCACAACAAGCCAGACCACCGCTCCTCACTCCCACGGGCGCCGCCATTTTCCACTTCTGGACTTCCCTCTCGTCAGAACTCCACCCAGCAGACCAGCCCATCACAGCCCGCACGCCCGCCCCCCCCAGCCCTTACAGCCGGCTGGCTCGCCGCTTACAGGGTTCATCAATAAATGCTTTATTAGGAGGTGTTTAAAAGAGTTTGCCTCCCGCTCGACAAGCCTGGCAAGCTTCTCGTGTTGTATATGATATGCCAAATTCCAGTAACAATTATATTAGGTCATTCCCATGACCTAATATAATGGTTTAAGGCTCTTTATGTTCCTGTAGCAAGCCGATGCCCGTGGCTCTACTGGCATGAGACAGGACATATGGAGATATTACTGGTGCCCGCTCTAGCAAATAGATGATCAACGGGAAGATCGTGATCGTGATCGTGATTGTTTCTCAAAAGAGTTTGTACCAGTGGATATTTCCCACCAGCAGTGTATGAGGGTCTCTTCCCCCCTTATTCCTCCTCTCAACTCTGGTTGTTTTTGTTCCTTGTGAGGTGTGCTGTCTTTCTGATGTGAGGTGAAGCCCCATTTCCTGATGATGAGTGATGCAAGGATTTTCCCCCATCATTCAGTCATGTTGTGTTCTCTAATAGAATAACAACTATGAAGTGAAAGGGAAAATATAACACTGTGTATGTGAAGTTCCACAGCAGAGCCTGGCAAGCTACCTGTAGTGTATTCAATATACCAAAAACTGTAACAATAATGGACCTCATTCCCAACGAATGAGGATGTTACTGGCGCCCGCTCAAAGCAAATCGATGAACACGGGAAGACAAGTGACAAGTGATTACTGGCTATCCATGTGTTCTTTGAAGACACTTCTGTTCATCTCTTCCATTGTTTGATGAGATTGTCTTAAGTTTTCTTAAGAGTTTTATATATTTTGGATATTACCTCTTTGTCAGATCAGTGGTGGGCAAATATTTTCTCCCACTCTGTGGGGTGTCTTTTCTATTCTGGTACTTCTTTCCTCTGTGGTGCAGAAACTTAATTTGAGATCATCTTATTTATCTTTTCTTCTGCTTGCTTGGCCCATGGCACTGGGATTTCTGCTTTTTTTTTTTTTGGGGGGGTCACACCCAGCAATGCTCAGGGGTTTCTCCTGGCTCTGCACTCAGGAATTACTCCCTGGCGGTGCTCGGGGGACCATATGGGATGAGGGATCAAACCCGGGCGGTATGGGCCGGCGCGTGCATGGCCACGCACGCGTGCATGGCAATAGCCCGCTGGGCTATTGCTCTGGCCCCCTGGGATTTCTGAAGACTACTGACCAGTCAGTCCCTCTGCAGAGGGAGAGCACAGCTTTTTTTTTTTAAAAATTTTATTTTATTATTTCCCACCCCCAATATTATTACACCATTTTTAGACATACAATTGAAAGATGCTCATATAGAGTTTTGGTTCTACAGTGTTCCAACACCCATCCCTCCACCCAAACCCATCTCCCATCACCAATGTCCCCACCTCTCTCCCCCCCTACCACACCTCAACTACTTGGCGGGGTTCTGTATGTCCATTTCTCTCCTCTTTATCTCTCCCTCCGCCAAACTTTCCTGCACATCGTGGGAATGCAGTGCATTAAAAGACATTACTGTTTCCACTATTTTATTGGACCGTGCGGCCCCGGGACTTAGGCTCGAACTGGTTTTGCTCTGTTAATCTGGTCGTGAGGCAGTTTTCCAGCGTCGGACAGCGAAAATGATGGCTAGTGTGATGGGCGAGTCTCATCCGGCTGCTTCCTGGACCCCCAGAGGTGATGGGCCCACTCCCAAAACCCATCTGCCCTCCGGGGAGCCATAGTCAGCTGGGCCCGGGCGAGCCGGAGTTCCAGCCTCCCCAGCCGCTTGTGAGGCTCTTCATCCGAGGGAGAGCACAGCTTTGCTTAAGGTCCTGCCCCTCTGCTTCAGCGTGCCCAGTGGTGCCAGGATGGGTGGTGAACTGTGGACAATTTCCTGGACAGCAAACAGCATGCTGTGGGGCCCAGGGCCAGCACTTAGGGCACAGAAACCAGGATCCTGGCCCCTCAGAGGCTGCTGATAACAGGGACCCAAGAGAAAGTCTGCCGTGGGGCTGGAGAACTCTCTTGAGTGGAGTGTACCTGAGTGCAATACACTGGGGTGGGGGGCACCTGCAATGGGAACAGCTTTTATTTTATTTTATTTTTTTTTGCTTTTTTGGGTCACACCGGCAATGCTCAGCGGTTACTCCTGGCTCTTTGCTCAGGAATTACTCCTGGCGGTGCCTCGGATGACCATATGGGATGCTGGGGATCGAACCCGGGCCAGCACAGGCCGGCTGTGTGCAAGGCAAATGCCCTACCCGCTGGGCTATCGCCTCCAGCCCCTGGGAACAGCTTTAATGGGGCCTGGTACCAGTCTGGAAGGGTGGCACTGTTGTGACCCTTCTCACAACCCTTCCTGGCTCTGGGTGTTGGTCCTTAAGTACTGGGCAGCTCTTAGTCATGTCCTTCCAGCTGTACAGGCTTTTGGGGTGCTTGTCTGATGGCCCACCCGACTGCTTCAGCCTGCCTCGCCTTGGGGTGCTGTCTGACCTTCCCAGAAAAACGTCGGATGCCCAAGAGAGCTGTAGCCCCCTGGGACACGGCTGTCACCTGGCCTGCTCTTGGTGTTCTCAGCTGGTGCTGGCATCTGAGCTGGGGTCGGGTATGCAGTAAGTACAATGGCGAGTCGGCGTTCCCTCTGGCCCTGTGCTGTTGACCCAGTTTGGAGACTTTGACCTTCCCCACCTCCTCAGCCAGGACTGCTGGTGGATCTGAACTAGTGGTCATTCTCTGGAGTAACTCAGCTCTGCCTGGGAAGAACGTGCTACCTGGCCGCGGAACTCCTTCACCCCGAGGCTTCAGCATCTCGATGAGGGTCTTTGAGGTGCCGTCTTTGAGGTGCCGTCCCTAAACGCAGGTGGGGGGCTTTGCTTGACAGGCAGCACCCCTCCCAGGCAGATACCTGTCATCCTCTGGTGCAGAAGGGGAGTTCGGCAATAAAAAACCCAGTGCTCTGGGCTTCACCATGAAGGCCAGGAACTCTGTTGTCCCTCCAGAGACCGCCCCAGCACGTCTCCAGACACTTTCCAACAAAGGCCCTGCTTTCTGGGCCCTAAGTGCTGGCCCTGGGCCCCACAGCATACTGTTTGCTGTCCAGGAAATGGTCCACACCACTGGGCACAAGCCTGCTTCTGCCAGGCCGCGGGGTCCTCAGCTGCCGGAGCAGTGCGTGCACTGGAAGAAGAGGGACGCGCCGAAGGCGGCGACGCATCCTGGAGGGGCTGTCCAGGACCTGAGCGGGTCCTAGATGCCGCGTCCAGCAGCTCCATTCCGAGAACCGCGGGGCGGCGATCGCGGCTGCGGGGAGGGCGCACGGGGACGTCCTACCGTCCGCCCCGCAGGAGGGGCGTCTGGGGTCTGCGCGGGCGGTCCCGGCTGGGTGCGCATCCTCAGACACTCGTCCGTGTGGGGGGGGGGGGTGGGTGTTCCGTACCGGGTGGAACGAGTCTAGGGGAGGCGCCGGGGGCTGGGGCCCCTCAGAAGGCGTGTTCTGGGTGGGGGTGGTCTCTCCGCTGCCCCACCCCTCCCTCCGCCCCACCCTGGGCCCCCTGGGTGTTCAGCCGCGTGCGCGTCGGACCGAGGCGCCACAGCCAGCCAGCCATGGGGACGCGAGCGCCCCGGGTCGCGCAGCTTCTCCCGCTGCTGCTGCTGCTCTGCGGTAAGGGGACGCCCCCGGGACCGGCGAACGACCCCTCGAAGCCCCGGGTCAAACGGATCCCAGCCTTGCCACCCTCTTTGGCCGCGCCTCTTGGTCTGCTGGCACTCGGCGTGCCGGAGCTCCCTGTGGAGTGACGACTGCTCTGTTCCCTGCTCCCACCCTCTCTTTCCGCCGGAGCCCGCTAGGACAGACCTAGGCGGGAAACGAGGCGCCGGCGCCCCCGCAGGCTTTGTGGGGAGTGGGCTAGGGCCGCCCTTGGGCCTCTGGGCCGAGTGTTCTCGGCCTTGGCGCTCTAGTGCCTCTCGGACCCCGGGAGCCAAGGGGCTGTGTCTGTGACAGCCCTTGCGCAGATGGCCGGCTGTGCCAAGAGGGTCCGGATCCGCGTGGGGATGGATCTTCCCGCTGCTTTGGCCCTTAGTGCATGTGCGTGTGTCCCTGTGTGCACGTGTGACCCATGAGTGCACACATGTGTGACCATGCACCCCGTCTGTGTGCACGTATGCATGTGTGCGTCCGTGTCTGTATATGTCCATGTGTGTATGCATGTGCACTTACACCTGTGTTTGTGTCCACGGCATGCCCACCCACATGTGTCCATATGTGCACATATGCGTGTTTGTGTGTCCGGTGTGCACACATGTACGTACATATCTATGTTTGTGCACGCACATGTGCATGTGTGTCTACATGTGCATTTGTTTGCATGTGCATGTCTGTTTCCATATGTGTCTGTACGTCTGCATGCACTGCTCATGTGTCCATATGTTTGCATGTGTGTCATGGATGTCTGTGAGTGTGCCTGGCCGGATGGGGTTTCAGGGCAGCTCTCTGAGTCTTCTGCCCTCCATCCTGTCAGCCAGGAAGCAACCCAGAGGAAGGAAACGGTGCTCACGCAGAGTGAGAACTGGCTGCATCCAAAACTTGCTATGAGAAAAAAGAAATCTCACTTGAGGGATTGTCTGAGTTGCAGAAAAGGTCCATGTGCCGTGGGAGGCTCTGGCTGGAGGGGATGTGTAGGGGCTGTGCTGACCAAGGCCTGAGCCTGACCACTCTGCAATGGGGAGCTGGTGAGGGGACAGTTGAGTGTGGGTGGGGGGCTCGGGGCTTGTCACAGGGATCCTTTCTTAGGAGCTTAAGGCGCCTAACTTCCTTTGACTGGCCAGTTTTCCAGCCGCTTTGGTCCTGTTGGCTGTGGTTTGGAGCTGGCTGTAGAGGTGGGAAAGGGTGGTCCCATGAAAACTAGGGCAACACCCACCGGCGGCTCCTGGGAGGAAGTGTGGGATGACCTCCAGAAATCAATGTGTGCTGGGGCGGGGATGGGGACGCAGTGGTCTCAAATGCCTCGCCTGAGATCTGGCTTTCCAGCAGAGGGAGCCTTGGTCTGGCCACCCAGGTGGTGACTTAGGCTGCCCTGCCCACAAGCACTCCAGATGGGTAAGGGCAGGTAGTGTGCAGGGACAACCCTGGGCTGAAGGGTCACCAGTGTCTTGGTCTCACTGTCCTCCTGCCAGACCTAGCCATTCTCACAGCAGAGGGAGGGAGGGTCCTAGTGCTGGGGGCAACGCAGGGAAAGGTGGAACTCGGGGCCTCAAAGCTGGGATTTGGGCCTCAAAATCTTGGGGGAGTGGCGGGGGCTGGGGGCTGCTGTCACTGGAAGGAGGATCCCAGGGCCACAGCCAAGGGGGCGCTGGCTCCTACACCCTGTAGGTCCCCGAGCTGCCAGCGTGTGGGCCCTGAGCTGGTGACATCGATGATCCCGGGGAGGCCAAGTCCCCAGGGACGGGCTGGCTGTGCAGGGCCATCAGGGAAGGAATCCCACATTTCTGTTCACCGCTGCCTTGAGGGAGGGGGGAGGCCAGCACAAGTCCACTCACCTGGACCTCATGGGCTGCATGGGCGTCTCCCTTTGCAGCTGCTTCAATTCCGAATCCCTAAAGAGTTTAATGATCCCAAGCCTCAGTTTCCCTACTGCAGCATTGGTTCAGAAATGGCCACCTCTGAGGGCAGTCGTGAATGTCAGTTTGATTCGGTTCAATGCTGTCTCATGACTGCTGGGTCTGAGAGTGTGGAGGGAAGGGGCTCACCTTTGATAAAGAGCTGATGGAAAATCCCCAAGTGCCTGGGTCAAGAGTCTGCAGGCTCCTGGGCTTGCTCCCTTCAGCCTGGGGAGAGGGTGCTCTGTGTGGGCACGGGAAAATTACTACTGCTTTACCAGTGATAGGAGCAGTGACGTCCTGCCGCTGAGTCGCAGCTTGTCAGGGATTCTGTGGCCTCAAGTGGGCTCAGGTGCTTTGACTGGATGGCAAGGACCCTAGTGGGGGTATTTTGTAATTCAATGGAATTCTCTTCACTTTTCAGAACAGGAAATGGAGGCGGGGGGGGGGGGGGGGGAGGAATTGCCCAGACTGTAGGACATAGCCCAGACTTCCAGAAGCCACAGGCTCCTGCAGGTGGACAGGCCCCAGGCCGTGGCAGCTGCCTGCTCATTCTGGGGCTCGTTGCTGCTCATTTTCCTCCTAGGAGGACGAGGCCTCCCTGTACATCACTTCCCCTGACTTGCCCTAGGAAGGCTTTTTCTCAGAAATGTTTCTGTGTGGCACTGATCGCCTCCAGAGTCAGCCAGGCCTCAGACAAAAAGAAACACAGGCTGGTGTTTTTTGTCTCCCTAATGGAATGAGCTGGAACGGTTTTTCACTTGCTTTGAGTCTGAGTGCTTTGTCAATGGTGAGTGAGTGCGGAGTCCCACTTTCTTGGCCCCATTGGAAGCGGCAACCATACCTGGTTGTTACTATGCTGGGTAGGCTAAAAGGTTTTCCTGGAAGTGCCTTAGAGTGAGGGTATGATGGAAACGGTGCTGTGGATGGTACCGGCTGTGCAGTGGGTGTCCTGCCTGGTTCTTCCTTAGCACCTGACTTGCTCTCCGCTCTCCAACTTGCTCTCCGCCTCTCTGGCTTGGCCTAGGCTGTTGCTGTGCTGCGTATGCAGATTCTGGCCCAGGAGGACCCCTGGAGAATGGCAGAGAAGTGAATACTGAGGGAGGGCAGGGTGAAATGGAGGAGGAAGCCCCATGCTGAGTCTCCTTAAAGATCTTCATACAAAAATCTTCAGCTGTAGTTTAGCTATCATGAAAGTGTTAACCTTCACGGTTTTGTTACTACGCCTTCACCACCACCAAACTGCCTAAACCTTCCATCTCGGCCAAGGTTGCTCAGATCTTGCTCTTCTCCACATGCTCCTCCTTCTGCCTAGTTTTACTATGAGGCCATGGGTTTGCCTTCATTTGATATTGTCAGAACCTAAGTGAGCGAGATCATCTAGAATTTGTCCTCCCTCTGACTTATTTCACTTGCTATAATACCTTCCAGTTCCACCTGAGTTGTAGCATATTGAAAGATGTCATCTTTCTTCTAGTTGCATAGTATTCCATTGTGTATATAAACCACAATGTCTTAATCCATTTCTCTGTTGTTGGGCCTTTGGGTTATTCTCTTTATCCTGCATATACTTCTTAGAGCTCTAAGGAACCATAGGGGCAGACACATCTTTTCAAATGAACATTTCTGTGTTCTTGGGATAGATGCCAGGAGATGGGATTTCTGGGTTATATGGAAGCTCTATTTTCGTTTTCAAAGAAGTCTCCATACTGTATTCCACAGAGGCGGAACCAGATGATGAACCCACCAACTGTGGTTCCTTTCTCTCCACAGCCATACCAGCTCCTTCCAGTCTTTTGCTGTATGTGGTTCTCACTGGTCTGAGCTCACTGTCATTTTGACTTGCATTTCCTATAACAAATGACAGTGAACACCGTTTCATGTCCTGGCACCCACATGTCCTCTTTAGGGAAAAGTGTAGCTATGTTCTCCTTACTTTTTGATAATATATATTTAAATATTTGTGTATAACTTGGATATTAGCCTCTTATATGATGTACAGAGTACAAATATTTTCTCTCACTTGGTAGGGAGTCTTTTAATAGTTTGATGTAGTTCCATTTGCTTATTTTTGTTTCTTATGTCTTTGCTAATCAAGTTTATTCATGGAAGACATCTCTGAAGTCCATATTCCAGAGCATTCTTCTTCCTTCCTTCCTTCCTTCTTCCTTTTTTCCTTCCTTCCTTCCTTGCTTGCTTGCTTGCTTCCTTCCTTCCTTGCTTCCTTTTTTCCTTCCTTCCTTCTTGCTTCCTTCCTTCCTTCCTTGCTTCCTTCCTTTCTTCCTTCTTCCTTCCTTCCTTGCTTCCTTCCTTTCCCTCCTCCTCCCTCCCTCCCTCCCTTCCTTCCTTCCTTCCTTCCTTCCTTCCTTCCTTCCTTCCTTCCTTGCTTCCTTCCTTCCTTCCTTGCTTCCTTCCTTCCTCCTCCTCTCCCTCCCTTCCTTCCTTCCTTCCTTCCTTCCTTCCTTCCTTCCTTCCTTCCTTCCTTCCTTCCTTCCTTCCTTCCTTCCTTCCTTCCTTCCTTCTTTCCTCCCTTCCTCCCTTCCTCCCTCCCTCCCTCCCTCCTTTCTCCCTCCTCCCTGCTACTCCATTTTGATAACGTCATAGTATGATTTAAAGTCAGGGAATGTCATACCTCCAGTTTTTTTTTCTTCTCAGAATTGCTTTGGCTTTTCAGGAAGTTTTATGATTTGATGCAAATTTCATTAGCATTTGTTCTAAGATCTTAAATAACACTATATCACTGTCTGTATCACTGTCTTCCTGTTTATCATCGATTTGCTGGAGCGGGCACCAGTAATATCTCCATATGTCCTGTCTCATGCTATAGAGCCCAAGGGCATCTGCTTGCTCCAGGAACATAAAGAGTCCCAAACCATTCCATCAGGTCATGGGAATGAGGTCTATAATCGTTACTGGTATTGGGCATATCAAATATGACACGGGTAGCTTGCCAGGCTCTGCTGTGCGGGTGGTATACTCTTGTAGTCATCTCTAAATCCAGCATTTATTGATGAACCATGTGGCCGCAAGCAAGAATAGGCTCTTCTGCTGGGTGGAGTTCTGACGAGAGGGAAGTCTGGATGTGGAAAGGCGGCCCTCATGGAGTGGGGGGTCATCTGGCTTGTTGCAAGGCTCTGCTGGGATGGCAGGCCAGGGCTAGAACCCACCAACCCTCCCGGGCACCTCATGAGCAGCTGGGCACAGGGAGAGCCAGTAGCAGCTCTCCCTTAAATAACATTGTCACTGTATCACTGTCTTCCCGTTCATCATCGATTTGCTCGAGCAGGCACCAGTAATATCTCCATATGTCCTGTCTCTTGCAAGTAGAGCCCAAGGGCACCTGCTTGCTCCAGGAACATAAAGAGCCTCAAACCATTCCATCAGGTTATGGGAATGAGGTCTATAATTGTTACTGGTATCTGGCATATCCTCACAGACATGGGACAGAGTTGCTACTGGCTCTCCCTGTGCCCCGCTGCTCACGAGGAGCCCGGGAGGGATGATGGGTTCCTAGCCCTGGCCCGCCACCCCAGCAGAGCCTCGCAACAAGCCAGACGACCCCCCACACTCCATGAGGGCCT